>JAKSZP010011080.1:0-56725 GCA_022478985.1 Massospora cicadina
GGCTGATCATATCCGCCCTAAACTGTCTCACCCATGATGACAAAGTCAATTCTTCGTCCATTTTTGCATACCCATCTAATGTAATTCCATTATTCACTCCACCGCTGAGATCTCCGAGACTGCTCCCCTATTGAAGCAGCATCAGGGCGCCCCGCCCTGGTGCTCACAAGCTTGACCCCTCACCTGGCTCATCTGCCGCTGGTCCCACCCACCTGAGGACTCCAGAGCACCCTGCCCAAGGGGAGCTCAGCCCTAACGCTCACTGTGGGTCCATTTCCCTCTCTGACAGCACCCCTGTTCATGGGGTGGGCCCTGTGCCGCCCCTCGCTGGCGCACAAACTCACCTATTCGAAACTGAAGGCCAGCAACTGTGAACCCTGGAGGAGTCATCGTCCTCCCCGCCTCTCCTGCCCTTGGGGGTTGCCCCCACAAGACTCACGGTTGCCCCCATTGCAACCATCTGGTTTGCCTTGGGGGCCTTCAGTACATTAATGAACCTTTACTTTCTCATGTCCCCAATAAATCTCCCCTTCTTCTAGTTGCACTGACTGCTGTGCCCTTGGCATTCTAGGCTCTCCACTGAGGGGATCACACACCCAGACTGGGAGCCCAGTCTAATTCTTATCATCCGCATCCATGTCATAATGAACCAACCAGTAAGCTTGGCCTTCTCCGCCCTCCTTGCTGGCACTGGCGAAGCGTTGGCCTACGCCCTTAACCTAAACATGCTCTCTCTTTGTGACCTGGCCTTCTCCTTCTGGTTGGCTGCCTCATTCATCTGAGCGTGCCACCAGGTTGTGTTGACCTGGTCCCCGCCCTGCTGAGCCCTGGTGACAAGTGTCACCCCATCAGTCGATATGATAGGGTTGGGGGTCCCTCCTATCCCTTCTGATGAGGTGGGCGACCAAATATTGGGTGTCCTGGCAGAACTTTGGGTGCACTTTACCGCTGATGGGGGGAAATCCCTCCTTCCCTCCGATGCCCAGCAGAGCATAGCTCTCCTTGACGCCCTAGACGGGGACGCCCACCGCCGGGTCAGGGGAGTGCTCCACTCTGCTGCTAAGTCTGGGAACACCACCCCTTTACTGGCGCTGGTCACTTTGGTGGTCCAGGCCCCTGAGTCTAGACTGGCGCGCCTCCTCTGCCTCTTCACACTAGGACAGACAGCCACAGACCTACCCTCCCGATCAAAGCCTTCGTGGTCCTGGCCCCCACGGTGCCCATCCCTCCCAAAATTGCCATCTCTGCCTTCCAAGCTGCCTTGGACCCCACTGTGGGTGCCCATGCATCTTAAGACCCCCTCCCCAGGTCCTTAGAAATTGCATTCTCTGTGGCTCGTGTGATTGGGGCAAGGCCTTTCCATACCCCTGCATGTGCTGTCGTAGCTCTTGAGGTACCGCGTGCCACCCCTTCTCCCCCTGCCAGTGGTCGCAGCCAAGAGAAGAATCCCCTAGGCCTCACCGCCCTTTGCACCCCCTCTGTACCCACCTTGGGTACCTTCCCCTCAGAAGAGCCCCTGCCTGTCGCACCCCCTGCTCTCACCCCAGATCAGGAGATTGGGTCCTCAATCCCCCAGAGTTCAGAGCCTGCCCATCTTGGCGCTATCACCCCCCAGTTAACCCATAGGCCCCCTTGAAGAGAGTGGATCAGGCATATGCATCAACCCTCGCTGCCCCATTTGGGACAAGGATGAAGCAGAAACCCCTCCCCAGTTACAGACCAGCTCTGTAAGTCCTGGAGAATGTCAACTGGCGTTGACTGGGCCATTTTCCCATTTCCAAGTAAGAAGGCACCAAAGAAGATGGCTGTACCCCTCATTACTCAGGGCGATCTCTCTCATGTAGTAGATGAGCGCTGGGTAACAGCTCTCCCACTTCAGATCCCATTCCAAGTACCCACACTAACCTCGGCAGAACTGTTATGAGGAATCAGTGAAATCAGTACTGAGATCACTGAAATAAAATTGATTGTAACCAATTTGATTGGCAATCCACCTGATGCTCAGATTTTAAATGGTCAAAAAGGTATGAAGACTGATCTATCAGCCAGAATGCCTGACAGTTGCGATTTGATTAACATGACAATTGGAAAAATCTCTCCCCTCCCAAATATGGCAGGCATCACCCCCAATGAACAGCTTCCTGCTGACAAATTGGGCATTGCAACCAATGCAATGCCATTGACTGAATGAATGGCCTAGCGACCAAGCACGGGTGGGTTGGGCGTCCCAAACCCATCCCAACCAAATGGGCTCACCCCTATGTGGGGTGGCCTTGGGGTATTCCTGCTGCTCATCGGGCTAAACGCCCTTGCACCAACCATAGGAAACGTAGTTGAGCTTTGGTTCAGGCGTTCAAGGTTGAACTGACAGCAACTTGGCCTGCTGCCAAATTTTGTGATGATGGTTCCCAAGGAACTAACCCGCCCATTCCCAAACAATTCGCTGGTTAGGTCATATTTGAGGGACCTGATCCTGGCTTTGTTTTCCCCCAAATTGACTACTATTTAATCAGTCGCATCACACTGAGAAAATTGTTAGTTGATTCTTTTTTCCTAAATTTCCATTAAAAATTCTTCCAAAAAATTAGTTTTTACATGTCAAACATTAAGCCACCTTATCCACTGATGTTCTCGTACCCCTCAGGGTTAACGGCCATGTGCATCTGGTACTTTATTTTGTGCCTATATGAAATTCTGGCTCACCAGCAGATATTGGTGGAACTCCTTTCTGGTTCCATATTCGTCATATCAGCAGCAGTGCCTCAGGCAGTCTGATTTGCTGTTTGGATGCTCTGGCATCTGGGCTGGCAGACCAGTCTAATTTTTTAACTTGCTGTCTGCCTGACATAATTGACCAACCATTTTTCTTAGCCATTTCCACCTTTCTCACGTGTATAGGCGCAGCAATGGTCCCTTATTTCCAACTGAGCCATGTTATAAAGAATATCATCTCTGCTACATCAGATCAGCCACACTTGAGCCTCCAAAACCATACCCCATAGTTGCCGCAGCTATTTGCCCATTGGTTTCCCCAGATCCCACCACCATCTCTTCAGTATCGCTGGTTTCATCTACAACTACCAAAAAGGAGAACTACGCTTACTTCTTAGTTCCAATGAAGTTTAGCATTTATCCCATCACGTCTCTTTTGAGGCCCTGGTGGACACTGGAGCTGCGGGAAATTTTATGAGTGTTGAATTGGCGCAACAATTAAACCTGGAAATGGATGCGGGCTCCTCAGTGATGGTGGCCTCATCTGCTTATCAACCCTTGTATGTCATTTGCTGACTGGTACCTTTTTCAATCCACTAGTTCAGCTTCTGTGATTGCTTTTCAGCTATGCCAAACTTGGTGTTTCCAGTGATCTTATGGGTGGGGTGGTGGCATTGACAACATGTGAAGATTTATATAGAGTCTAATATGCTGTCGCTCACCAATGATCATTTGGAGGGAGAAATCCCTTTGATTGACACCCTCAAGAAGACACAAGGAACTAGCTCCATCACTACCTTAGTCACTTCTGCGGGCGTTCCAGCCAATTTCCCCGAAAACTTAATGTGCTATTGGAGAATCTTTGATATGGAAAAGGCAGATCGTCTGCCTAAATATACCAGGTACAATTGTGGGTTTTGAATGACCGTGAAGTTGGTGAACATCAACTGTCCTCTGTATGGGGATACAGCGGAGGAAGAAGTTACACACAATACCTGGTTAGATGATATGTTGAAAAAAGGTTGGCTGTTCAAGGAAACCTCATCCATCGCCTCCTCCATCATCTTTGCCAAAAAAGTGGATGGTTCTCTCCATCCCTGCATGAATTATGGCCATTTGAATAAAATAACAGTTACTGATCCCTACCCATTGCCTCTAGAGCAGACAATCAGTCAGGCAATCGCAAAATCCTGTGTGTTCTCTAAACTGGATCTGGTGATTGCCTTCAACCAAATCCGGATAATGGAAGGGCAGGAATGGTTAACAGCGATCTGGATGAAGCGTGGCATTTTCCAATTTCAGGTAATGCCTTTCGGGCTAAAAAATGCTCCTGCTACATTTTAATGGATGATTGATAGTGTACTGGGTGACCTCCGGTTCACCTGTGCTGTTGCATACATTGATGGTATTCTGGTTCACTTCCCAACTCCTGAATAACATGCTATCGACTTGGAAGCGGTGGTGGTCGCCTTGCATAAGGCAGGGTTGTTTCTAAAACCGTCCAAGTGTGAGTTTTATAAGGAGGAGGTCACCTTCCTCAGGAATCTGGTTCTTAAAAATGGCGTCACAATTCCTCACAATAAGTTGGATGCTATCCGGGAATGGTTAACTCTGAATACCCAGAAACAACTATGGAGTTTCTTGGGAACCATAATTTTCTTAAAAAAGTTCTCCACCACACTCTCTCAGCTCGCCGCCCCACTCCACCCACTCACAGGGAAGAACATACCTTTTCATTAGATGAATAAATGCCAACAGGTGTTCAAATCAATTAAAGAGGTGTTCATATCCCCTCCCATTTTAAAACATGCTGATCCCACCAAGCCATATATCATTGCATGTGATGCATCATCAGTAGCTGTTGGAGCAGTGTTACTCCAGGAGCATGATGGTTTGGAACACCGGTCGCCTACTTTTCCCAAAAGTTTACCTCCATGGAGCAGCCTTGGGCTACTTATGACAAGGAGTTGGCAGCTGTTGCATGGGCCTTAATTGATTGGAGGTACCTGTTACAGGGTGCTCAGCATGAATTAATGGTTCGCATGGATCACCAGGCCCTGTTGTACTTTCATAAACCCCAAAAATTGGCACACTGGCAAGCTTGAACCTATTGGGACCTGTGCAGTCTCAATTTCAAATACAAATTTGTAAAATGGGCACTAAATGTACTTCCCAATTTTCTCAGCCGCAGCCCCACCCACAGTTCCATGAATCTGGAGGAAGTGGACCTCTTTACTGTGATTCCTACCACCCAAATTTGTCAATTGTTCCCCCTGTCATTTCTTCTGTTGCTCTGTCCCCCAATGCTCCATTAGTTGCTCAGGTCTTATCCAGTCAAACGGCCTGCCCTAAGGGTGTGGAGTTGATCGAACAGTTATCTCACCAAAAGCATAAACACTCCCTATATTCACTGAAGGAGGGTCTTATTTATTTTAGATTGTGTTTGGGTTCCCCCTTCCTTCTAAAGTGAGGTATTTTGCACCCATCACGACCCCCCATGGTTGGTCACCCTGGCTCTAAGAAATTCATCGATTTGATCAAATGGACCTACAATTGGGCAGGTTTGACAAAAGAAGTTCCAGGTTGGATTGCCAATTGTGTTATTTGTGCTAGGGCCAAGTCAGACCGCTCTGGAAAAAATGGCCTCCTGCATCCCTTACAGCAGGCAGAGGGTCCATGGACATTGGTGTCCATGAATTTTATTGTTGAGCTCCCCTGTTCTAATGGGTTCACAGTGGTGATGGTAGTGGTGGATCGCTTTACAAAATTTTCCCTCTTTATCCCCTGCACTTCCACGATTGCATCTGAAGAAACTGCCCACCTTTTCATACGCCATGTGTTTTTGATGTTTGGTCTCCCTCAGGAGATCATCAGCTACTGTGGTTCCCAGTTCACTGCACAGTTTTGGAGTGAACTCCCATCAACCCTAAAAATATCCCCCTGTTGCTCCATGGCATATCATCCTCAGTCTGACGGCCAGACCGAGTGGGTCAATCAAGTTCTTGAACAGTACCTGCGTTGCTATGCTACAGCCGTGAAGGATACTTGGGCTGATGATCTCCCACTTGCCCAATTCGCATACAATAATGGAACCTACTCGTCCACGGGGTTTTCCCCTTATGAAGCAACGTTGGGTTATAATCCTTCGTTTTTGGTTGGACCATGCTTGCGTCCAGAGGTTTAAGCTGCCACGGACCACTCTGCTCATATTAGATTGACTCAAGTCTTAGTGCGGTAACACCTCACCAAAGCTATAGATGACTACAAGCAGTTTGCGGATTGGAAGCGTCTTCCAGGTCATGAGTTTACAAAGGTTTCTTACATTATGCTCAACACCTGTCACTTAAAAATCCAGGCTCCTTCCCACAAATTCGCCAGCAAATGTTCAGGACCCCATTTGATGGGAGGAGGTATTAAGTAATGGGGCGTTCCAACTGAAGCTCCCCACACATTGGAAGCAGCATCCCATTTTCCATGTTTCCCAGCTGTTTCCCTTCAAGGGTGCAATTCCCACAGAACTGGAACCAATTATTGTCGATAATGAAGAGGAGGCTGAGTAGAAGCTATCCTGGCATCCCAGAAATCCTGACATTCTGTACAATATCTCGTGGCCTGGAAGGGGTGTCCAGCTTATG
Organism: Massospora cicadina; assembly: GCA_022478985.1. NCBI lineage: Eukaryota > Fungi > Entomophthoromycota > Entomophthoromycetes > Entomophthorales > Entomophthoraceae > Massospora > Massospora cicadina. The sequence goes on from JAKSZP010011080.1 coordinate 6,348, forward strand.
ACAACAGTTAGTCAAGGCGCGCGATTGTGCGAATTGCATGGACCTGGTTGATGCGTTCCATTTATCCCACCTAAAGCTCCCCATCCCCCCCAAAAAAAGTCGTGACTATTATAGCAATCAGATTACTTAAGGCGCACAAGGATGTGGCTTTCATGCAGTTCCCCGGTGGAGGGGCCCTTCCCTTGGGAAAATGAAAGGGTAATATAAGTCCTGGGGAACATCCTCTGGGCATTGACTGGGCCATTTTCCCATTTCTGAGTAAGAAGGCACCGAAGAGGATGGCTGTACCCCTTGTTACTCAGGGTGATCTCGCTCATGTATTAGATGAGCACTGGGTAACAGCTCTCCCACTTTGGATCCCAAATCCAGTACCCACACTAACCTCAGCAGAACTTTTACGAGGAATCAGTGAAATCTTCACCAAGATCGCCAAAATAAAATCGATTTTAACCAATTTGAGCAGCAGTCCGCCTGATGCTTGGATTTTAAATGGTCAAAAAGGTATGAAGACTGATCTATCAGCTGGAATTCCCAATGGTTGCAATTCAATTAACATGATGATTGGAAAAATCTCTCCCCTCCCAAATCTGGCAGGCATCACCCCCAATGAACAGCTTCCTGCTGAAAATTGGGCGTTGCGCCTGATGCAGTGCCATTGAGTGAGTAAATGGCCCAGCGACTGAGCACGGGCAGGTTGGGCATCCTAAACCTGTTCCCAACCAAATGGGCCCCCCCCACGTGGGGTGGCCTTGGGGGATCCCCGCCACTTGTTGGGCTAAACGCCATTGCATCAACCATAGGAAATGCAGTTGAGCTTTGGTTCAGGCGTTCAAGGTTGAACTGACAGCAACTTGGCCTGCTGCCAAATCTTGTGATGATGGTTCCCAAGGAACTAACCCGCCCATTCCCAAACAATTCGCTGGTTAGGTCATATTTGAGGGACCTGATCCTGGCTTTGTTTTCCCCCAAATTGACTACTATTTAATCAGTCGCATCACACTGAGAAAATTGTTAGTTGATTCTTTTTTCCTAAATTTCCATTAAAAATTCTTCCCAAAAATTAGTTTTTACATGTCAAACATTAAGCCACCTTATCCACTGATGTTCTCGTACCCCTCAGGGTTAACGGCCATGTGCATCTGGTACTTTATTTTGTGCCTATATGAAATTCTGGCTCACCAGCAGATATTGGTGGAACTCCTTTCTGGTTCCATATTCTTCATATCAGCAGCAGTGCCTCAGGCATTCTGATTTTCTGTTTGGATGTTTTGGCATCTGGGCTTGCAGACCAGTCTAATTCTTACTTGCTTTCCGCCTGACAAGCTCAGCGCCTTTTGGTCAATCTCTTCTGATGATGGGTCATGCCCCCTCCTCAGCTGCCCTCTATATCGCCCATCCCAATAAAGAGGATTATTCCTACTTCTTGTTCCCTATCTCTTTCCCCTTGGAGTCAGGTGAGATTACCGTGCAAGCCCTCCTCAACACTGGAGTGGCAGGCAACTTTTTTGACCTCAGTGTGGCGCGTTCCTTGGACCTGGCGATGGAAGAAGCCTCATCAGTCCTGGGCGCCTCATCAGAGCCCATGAAGTCTTACCGCATCCAATGCCCATTGCACTTCTCCATTCACAATTTTGGATTTAGTGACAACTTCTCAGCCGTACAGGACTTGCTCCACCCCTTATCTTGGGGGTTGGCTGGTGGCGGCGACAGCAGGTCTGCATTAATCTTGAAAATAACTCCTTGTTGTTCATAAACCTCAAGTTGAGTGGAGAGTTCCCCTTGTTGAAAACCCTCCCCCTGGGCACATCCCTTGGCTCCAATTCCCCCTGATCCCACTCCTATTGACCTTCTTCGGACTTCTCACCCTTCCTAACCCCATATAAGTCCATATTTGACATGTCGCTGGCTTCCAAGCTCCCCCACTCTCCAAATATGACCTAACATATTAGCTGATGGTCAATCTAGTCAAGATCAACTGCCCCCTCTACCCTACACTGAGGAAGAGGACAAGGCTTTGGGTATTTGGCTAGATGATATGTTAGAGTAGGGGTGGATTATCAAGAAATCTTCCCCTGTCGCCTCCCCCATAGTTTTCGCTTAAAAAGCAGATGGCACCCTGCACCCTTGCGTCGACTATGGCCACCTCAACAACATCACCATCCCTGACCCCTACCCGTTACCCTTAGAGCAAACCATCGCCCAAGCCAAAGCCAGATCCCAGGTCTTCTCAAAGTTGGATCTGGTGAACGGTTTTAACCAGGTGAGGGTGGCGAAAGGACAAGAGTGGCTCACAGCTATCCGCACCCGCCGGGGTCTTTTTCTGTTCAGAGTGATGCCCTTCAGACTGAAGAACGCTCCGGCCACCTTCCAACACCTCATCAACGATGTTCTTGGGGACTTGCGCTTCTCATGCGCTGTAGCCTACATCAATGATATTCTGATCTACTCCCTACCCCAGAGCAACACGCCAAGGATCTAGAAGCAGTGGTGGAAGTCCTCCACAAGGAAGGGCTCTTCGTAAAACCCTCAAAGTGCCAATTTTTCTGGGATGAAGTGACCTTCTTAGGTAACCTCATCCTGAAGTATGGATATGCTGTTCCCCCTTCTAAGCTGAGGCGATCCAGTCTTGGCCTACCCCAACTACACAGAAACAACTTCGAAGTTTCCTCAGCACCATCACCTTCTTAAATAAATTCTCCCCAGCCCTTGCCCAACTGGTGGCACCCCTACACCCCCTCACTGGGAAGAACGTTCCCTTCAAGTGGTCCCCAGAATGCCAGCAGGCCTTCGAGTCTATCAAAGAGGTTTTCCTCACCGCTCTAGTCCTGCGGCATGCTGACACCTCCCGCCCCTTCATTGTAGCCTGCGACGCCTTGTCAGTGGCGGTGGGCGCCATACTGCTACAGGAGCATGAGGGGGTCGAGCACCCAGTGGCCTACTACTCCCACAAATTCACCTCCACAGAACAAGTGTGGCCAATATATGAAAAGGAGCTAGCAGCAGTGGCGTGGTCGCTCACCCACTAGCAATACCTCCTGCAGGGCGCCCAGCATAAAATCACTGTTTGGACTGACCATAAGGCATTGCTATACTACTGCAAACCCAGAAGTTGGGGCACCGGCAAACTTGCACATACCAGGACCAATGTGGGTTCATTTTAAATATAGATTCATAAAAGGCCCCCTAAATGTGTTGCTAGACTGCTCAGCCAGAACCCATCTCTATCACCCAATGGTGGAGAGGACCCGCTAGAGCTTACTACTGTAGTGCCCCCTCCCAAATCCTCTCCTTAGCCCCCCCAATGGTAGCTTTTGCCGACCTTGCCCCCAACGCCCTGCTCCTCCTCCTCATCCTCGCTGCCCAGACCTGTTGCCTCGAAGGATTAGAGCTTTATACTAACCTAGAGTCTATAAGTCAGAAGAGAGCCTCATATACTTTGCAGGAGGGAACCATCTGGTTCTGCGATCAGGTTTGGGTCCCCCCATCCCTACATAACTGTGTTATCGAGGAACACCATGTCCCCCATACTGTTGGGCACCCCAGCATCAAGAAGTGCGCAGATCTTTTAAAGAGAGCTTATAATTGGCTGGGGTCCTCAAAGGACATTCCCTCCTGGATCTCTCGCTGTGTCACCTGCGCACAGTCAAAATTGGATCGTTCTGGGAAGAAGGGGTTGCTACACCCCTGCAGCAGGCTGAAGGCCCATGGACCTCAGTCTCAGTGGACTTCATCGTGGAGCTCCCACCTCTAATGGCTCAGATGCTATCATGGTAGTCATAGATCGATTTACCACGTTCGCGCTCTTCATCCCCTGCCTCTCCTTTATTACCGCGGTGGAGACTGCAAATTTATTTGTCAACCATGTCTTTGCCATGTTTGGTCTCCCCAAAGAGATAGTGAGCGACAGGGGACCCCATTTCACCGCCCAGTTCTGGGAAGAGTTGCTAACCCTCCTCAGCATCAAGCCCTGCAGATCTACTGCCTACCACTCCCAGTCCAATGGGCAGACTGAGCGGGTGAACCAGGTACTGAAGCAGTACCTGCGTTGTTACATGACAGCCTCGCAATACACTTGGGCCAAGGACTTGCCCCTCGCACAGTTTGCATATAACATTTCACTCCACTCTTCGACCAACCTCTCCCCTTTGAGGCCGCCCTGGGTTACAACCCCTCCTTCCAAACTTGCCCCCAGCTCTCCTCAGCAGTCCCTGCAGCCAAAGACCGCGTGTGTGCACTCCGCGAGACACAACCTGTTTAGTGAACATTTGACAAAGTCCATTAAGGAGTACAAAGTTTTGCTGACCGGAAGCGCCTCCCTGGACACGAGATCAAAGTTGGCTCCCTTGTCATGCTGGACACCCGCAATCTTCCCTTGAAAGCCCCCACCCAAAAATTTCAGCCAAATGCTCTGGTCCCTTCAAGGTCGAGGATGACTTAGGCAATGGAGCCTACCATTTGAAGCTGCCCGCTCACTGGAAGCAGCATAACGTCTTCCATCCCTCCTCCTGACCCCCTTCAAAGGGGAAAGGCCAACATCACCAGTGCCAATCCTCGTTGGGGAATCCCAGGAAGTGGAGGTGGAGGCTATCCTGGCTTCTCGGAGGTCCTGCAGATACATTCAATACCTGGTTGTCTGAAAAGGCTACCCCTCTTATGAGAAAAGCTGGGTGAGTGCACACAATTGTGAAATTGCAAGGACCTGATAGAGGAATTCCACAACTCCCACCTGGCAGTCCCCCATCCCCCAGAAGATCGCAGCCATCCTGGCCATAAAGCTCCCAGAGAGGCACAAGAACTATGCCCTGGTCCATGCCCCAGGTGGGGGCCTCCTCCCTGTCGAAAAAGGAAAGGGTAGTGTAAGTCCTGGGGACCAGCCCCTACAACTGGATAGGGAGCAACACCCCTTTCAGACAAAAAGGGGCCCAAAGGCCCAAGTGGACCCCCTGTCGCAGTTGAGTGACTTGGCACATGTGGTAGATGAGCGCTGGGTGACTGCCCTTCCCCCTAAAGACAATCAGGTTTCTCCCCTCCCCTCTCCTCAACCCTGGTAATACTAATAGAAGGGGCCTGCCAGGAGATTATGCAAGCCAGGGGCCATGGGCAGGCCCCTGGGACCCCTCACTTACCAGGGAAAACATACCAAAATTCTGAGGAGATAGCCAGTGCTAGTATCAGAGCCCAGTCTGCAAATTCTGTGCTGAAGGAGCTGTTCTGGACTGGCCAGGGCCAAAAATCAGATTGGCACACAATTTGGGTTTTGAACCAGTTTAATAGTGACTTGGACCAGTTGCCCCTACTCCCCAGGACGGATTCAGGAAGTTTGGATCACACAAATAATCAGATTGAGAGTTTGGACCAGGTTGTGGACAGCCCCAGCACCAAGACCACAGCCCCCAGGACAAATATGGGGAATCCAAATCATGTGAACAGCATAACTCAAATTGTCTGGGCCCAGATTGGTACCATCGACCTGGTTTGGCCCCAAAAATTCGGAAAAATCTGCAGAAGTTTTTTTGATTTTTGCCAAGATTTTGGACATCCCCCCACCCTCCCACCCACCAGCCAACCCCCCCCCCCCCCCCCCCCCCCCCCCCCCCCCCCCCCCCCCCCCCCCCCCCCCCCCCCCCCCCCCCCCCCCCCCCCCCCCCCCCCCCCCCCCCCCCCCCCCCCCCCCCCCCCCCCCCCCCCCCCCCCCCCCCCCCCCCCCCCCCCCCCCCCCCCCCCCCCCCCCCCCCCCCCCCCCCCCCCCCCCCCCCCCCCCCCCCCCCCCCCCCCCCCCCCCCCCCCCCCCCCCCCCCCCCCCCCCCCCCCCCCCCCCCCCCCCCCCCCCCCCCCCCCCCCCCCCCCCCCCCCCCCCCCCCCCCCCAAATCCCATCGCAGATCCCCAATCACCAAATCCTTTGGCATCCCCACTATGTGATTCTCCCCATACTTAAGGCAACTGCCCTGTCAAGGGGCAGTTGTCAGTTTATTCTCTAATCTTCCCGCACTTTGCGCTAAATAAAACTGGAATACCTTAAATGCCTTGCCGCGGACTCCATTTGTTTATTTTTCAAAAATTCCGCCAATCGATCTGGCGAAGTGCACCGCTATCCAAATAATCTTTCCAATGATCTCCAAATGGGTCATCCAGTCACTCAACCCTGCCACACAGCGGCGGATCATATCTTCCCTAAACTGTCTCACCCACAATGATGAAGTCAATTCTTCATCCATTTTTGTATACCCATCTAATGTGAATCCATCCATTTGCTCCGCCACTGGGATCTTGAGACCGCTCCCCTGTTGGAGCAGCATCAGGGCGCCCCCACCCCAGTGCTCGCGAGCTCAGCCCCCACACCTGGCTCGTCTGTTGCTGGTACCACCCACCTGAGGGCTCTGGAGCACCCCACCCAAGGGGAGCTTGGCCCTAATGCTCGCCGTGGGTCTGTTTCCCTCTCTGACAGCACCCCTGTTCACATGGTGGGCCCTGTGCCGCCCCTCGCTGGCACATGAAATCACCTATTTGAAACCAAAGGCCAGCAACCATGAACCCTGGAGGAGTTGTCATCCTCCCCGCCTCTCCCGCCCTTGGAGGTTACCCCTGCAAGACTCGCGGTTGCCCCCATTGCAACCACCTGGTTTGCCTTGGGGCCTTCTAGTATGTTAATGAACCTTTACTTTCCTCACGTCCCCATTAGTTCTCCCTTCTTCTAGTCGCATGGACCTCTGTGCCCTTGGCATTCTGGGCTCTCCACTGGGTACTCACACACCCAGACTGGGAGCCCAGTCTAATTCTTATCAGCTGCATTCATGAAAATTTCCTTTTTCAGCAGATTTTCCCCAAAACTTTCTTATCCTGAAGCCAAAAACAAGTGTCTGACACCAACAATGATTTCTACATCATATGATAAGCTCATTATTGCAACGATCCCCTAGTAACATGGGGTCTGATGGAGCAAAACATCAAAGCTGTTGTAAAGTGGATGCCATGCAAGAGTAATACGCAACTACAGCAGCAGCTACCGCTCTAACATTCTCTCGCTCATCTGAAAAAAATCTCCTTACGGGGGATACAACCCCATCCTGGACTCATAAATATGTTTTTATAACTATTCACTTGAAAGAGCTAGATAATGCATACCAACCTCATCTAAGCAATATGGCTGGCACCTTGCAGATCACCAAAGGGGAGGAATTAAAAAGGCACTTTATGTGTCACTTTAATGCATGTAAACAAGAACTTATTGTACACAAGCTTAAACTAGCACAGGCGTAATTGTTTTTTCCCACTTAGGTATCTGAAACAGTTCAACAATCATGCACCAACCTATATCAAGTGTAGGACTGTATTCCAGAGGGCATACAACAATTTAAACAAAATTTAAACCCATTCTCCTCTTACCTTATCTAGTCTTATAAGTGTTGTCTCTAATGAGGAACTTTAGGATGCTGTATGCAGGGCGCCTCACTGCAAGATCCCCAGACCAGATGGCATTACTTATGAGTTCTACTGTGCACACTTTAGTCTAATTGTGCAATCTCTCAAAGCATCCATCAACAAGTGCCTTCTAGAAACTCGCCTGCTGCCTGGTGGGTTATAAGCCTTTGTGGTCACCTTACTCAAAAAAGGTGATCCTAACAATCTGGGAATCTAAGATCCAATATCACTTAACACCGTGGATTCTAAAAAATGACAAAATTTTGTCAAAGCATCTAGGTAAGACAGCTCAACCCACCATTACACGCAATCAATATGGACTTGTTCCTAAACAAGGTATATAGGTCAACATCCATACTTTTTCCAATGAGTGCAGTCCAAGTCAAATGGTGCCCAATCTTCTTAGACCAACAAAAACACGATTGCGTGCAATGGAATAATCTTAGGTAAAAATCAAAACTTTCCACCTTCCACCTCGTTTTACTAGCTGAGCAATGCTTTCAACTAAGTCAGCTATCATGACTATTCGTGACTCAAGAATTTTACTGACCCCATTCTCACTCAGCGTAATTTATTTAAAGGTGACCCCTCACCCTTTGTTTTACAACTTGGGGCTAACATAGTTCTGCACGCCATAGATCAGCCCCTAAAAGGAATTGCCTTTCAGGGTCAAAAGCTCACTCAAAGTATTGGAATTTGTGGATTATTTTGTGGTGGGTGCTTCCAATCCCTCAGACGCTCACTCCTTTGGGACTATAATCAGTCAATATGAGCAAGTAGGAAACTCCAAGCTCAATTTTTACATGACCAAGATTAAATTCCATGGTAAGCATCATCTTCAGTGGCTTAATGGGACTCCTTGCAAACCTTCATCCAAGAGGTAAATCATCCCATTCCAAGCAACTCCCTTGTTGAAAATTAGGAGTTGTCTATTCTTGTGATTATTAAATGTTACAATCCTGTGTTCTCCATCGATTGATAGCTCCCAACTGTTAACTGCACAGGTTCTATATGTGCACAAAATTTGCGTTGTTTGATAGCAGTTGATATTTGATTGATAATAGTATGATGACTACTATCCGTAGTTGAATAGATAAACCTAAAATGGTCTAATGCTAGACCTGTACTTCTCTAAGAAATACTGTTGATGTCAACTATAAGAAATTGTTCCCATATTCTCCTAACTTGATCACTCTCAGATCCAGAATTTTATGGCCTTTTGTCTTGTCATGCGGAGTCTTCAGAGATTCCCATCTAAGTTCAGCTTCTCTTCTAAGTATCCTCAATTCTTACTCTTTATACAACAAAAGTGTAAGTCCTGGGGAACATCCCCTGTTTGTTTATCGGTCTATTTTCCCATTTCTGAGTAAAAAGGTACTGAAGAGGGAGGCTGTACCCCTCATTACCCAGGGCGACCTCACCCACGTGGTAGATGAGTGCTGGGTAACAGCCCTTCCTCTTCAAATTCCTCCCCTGGTGCCCACACTCACCTCAGCAGAACTAGTACATTTAATCAGGGAAATTTGTATTGAAATCTCCAAAATGAAGCTGATTGGTCCAAAATCAAGTGAAAACAAGCCCAATGATTGGATTCACATAGTCAAAAAGGGAAAAAGACTGATTCATCAGGTGGAATTGACGATGGTTTTGATTCAGCTAACACTGTGATCATAAAAATTAAACCCCTCTCAAAATCATTGGGGATGATCCCTGATGTGCAGGTAGTAGCATTGGGCACCATCAATGAGGGTTTGAAGCTCCCTTCCAGCAAACTGGGTGTTGCAGCTGATGCAACACTTTTGACCAAATGTTTGGCCCATTGACTGGGCACAGGTGGGTTGGGCATCCTGAACCCATTCCCAACCAATTGGGACCGCCCCTATGTGGGGTGGCCCTGGGGGATTCCCGCTGCTCATCAGGCCAAATGCCATTGCACCAATCATCAGAAATTCAGTCAAGCCTCAGTTTGGGTGTTCAACGTTGAACTGACAGTGACTTGGCCTGCCGCCAAATTTTTTGATGTCAGTTCCCAGTGAACTTATCTGACCCCATTCTCAAATAATTCGCCAGTTAGGTCAAAATTGAGGGTCTCAATCCCAGCTTGTCCCTGCATCAATCGACCACTATTTAATCAGTTGCATTGTACTGAGAAAATTGTTGGTTGATTTTCTTCACTTTCCTTTACAATATAAATTTGCCTCAAAACTATCAATTTTAATTTTTTTGATATTCTTCTGGCTGCATACCTGATGGCTTTTCTCTGGTGGCCCGTTAGTCCTTATACTGGATGGGCTCTACCAGTATTGATGGTCACCATGACCCCACCATCATAAACTGGATTCAGCGAGCTATATACTTCTGGAAATTCAACCCTGTCATTACAAACTTTCTCCAACAATATACTAGGATCTTGTTGCCTTATATCCACCATCTCCAAGCAAGGATCCGCCCCCTTGTCTCCCCAGTTGAATCAACCCCATCTATCAGTGACCTTGTAGAAACCATACCTGTGGTACCACCACCTGCAGCAAGACCTCCAATGTCTGGGGTGGTCTCCATTTGGTTCATCCTTAGGTTGCTATTCACTATTACTCTGCACCAACAATTTGTCATTTTCCAATGCCTGGCTCTACACAACATTGTATGTGCGGCAATGCCTCTGGCATTCTGGCTTGCTTTTTGGGTGCTTATGTACCCCAACTGGCAGGCCAATCTAAACTTCTTCTGCCGTTTTCATGACAAAAAGATTCCACAATCATTGTATAAAACAACAATAATTTCCTGAAAACAAATAGATCTTTAACTTTAACTCTAACTCATTGTTTGAAGTTAATGTTAATGTTCTTTATTAATGTTAATCGTTTGTAATAATGTAAATTGTTTGGGAATTTATAGAGGGAATTTGGTGCCAAACTCCTCAGTTGGTACCTCAGCCATGAAATGGCAGCCTGCTGTTGAACTTCCCTCCGTTGTCTCAACAGCAATGGTCTTCTCCATTTAGTTGAAATTCCTCTATCAGACATCCTCAAGACCTAAAATGGACAGAGTCAGAAAACGTGTCCCTAACGTATCCCGCTCAATCACAGCAAACCAACCATATTTGGCTGACGACCTGCTTAGGTAAAGGGAATCTTTACCCATTATGGCAGGTCGCAAACCAACTGATCAATTCATTAGTTGTAGGCGGCATAACTCACCTCACAAAATCCTCATTAAATCCCCTGAACATTATTAATCCGAAATTGGGGCCAACCAATATTCAATTCACTCGCCATTGGGAATTATCCCCTAGCGATCCACAGTTAATCTAGGAGGTTGTAAAGATGGGCAAAATCCCAACATCTCTATACCCAACCCGTGCACCACTTAGATGTATAGCTGAACTCTATAAGTTTACATCTACAGTTATGTATAGTAATCTCCTATCTAGTAATGCAACCCACGCAGCTAGCCTTCATGGCATTCAACAAGGCTTGTTAGAAAGTTGTATTAGCAAAAACACTGATTTTTTTAAAATTATGGTACATGTAACACACTGGCTTCTTTAATGAGCCACGAATAGATTATGAAGCAGTACTCAAATCAAAGACCAAAGGGAGGATAGGGTTCCTGAAACCCTTCTTCTAGTGTGTGTGCTACAGGCTCTGTGGATTAACATCCCCTTAGAAGGACAGTCGAAAGTATGCTTATCTGAGAAACATGCCCTGAACCCCAATACAAGGTGTTTAAGAAGGCAATAGCTTTCCCAAACTCACTCTCAAAGTCCACCTCCTGCTTGTGAATGCCAAACATGGTCACTGTTAGTCTAAATATACTAATGTAAACCTCAAAAACAATAATAAGATAGATAAGGCTCTCAAGCTAGCGGCTTTATTGTATATACTAGGCAGGTTGATAGGAAATGGAACCAAAGAACCTCCAGTTCCCAGCTCCCTTTCCTCATAGCCCTCTGCTGCAAGAATAGTTCAGACCCTTCCATCATGCCTGACACTCTGTCCTTTGTGTTATGCCATAGCCAAACTCCCATCATCCTATGTCTAATAGAATTCCCAGCTAGCTGAGCCACCACACCTATGATTTGATTCAGTTCTGACTTTAATCCAACTCAAACCTTGAATTCACCAATTTCAACATCACCTTGTTTGATTCCAGCCCTGACGCAAGTTCCAACCGTCGTCCTCCTCAGTCTCAACCCCATCCCGGGGCCTAGCCAGAGCCAACACTCCCTCACCTCCTGCTTCATTCACACCAACTTGTCCTGTCTTATTAAAGATCAGAGCAATATGATGTTGAGGGAAAACCTCAACCATTACAGTAAACAGCTTACACAATGCTATTTTCCACCACATATTTTGCCTCAATCTGAGCTATATTAGAATCATTGGCTTTGGGATGGCCAACGGGCACCTATAAAGAATGAAAAGCTCTTTGGCTCATGTTCTAAGGGGACATGCGTCTCATTAATTAGTATCAACAAACCACACATCTTTTAAGTAGATGGATCGTTCAGTTAACTAGTACTACCCAACAAGCTCTCCATTGGTACACTACAAAACGAGTCAAATTTGCAAGTGCATTGTGGCTGGTGAACCCTAACGCTCCCAAACCTTTGTTGATACTAGCTTCTCACCCCAATGCATAAGGTCTCCACCGCACTCATCCTCATTTTTAAAGGTGCTAATAATTTTAATAATCATTCCAATTGGTTCTTACTGAGAATTATCCTGCAACCAACTTGATAAGTTGTAAGCCCAACCTACCTCCAACGTTTTGATAACATTACAGTGGCTCCAGCATTATTCTGCATCAGGAATAAGGTCACTCTAGCAAGAATTGATTTTTGGATTTTTTAGATATCCCTTACTCCCCACTGGATCGGATTAAAGTGTCAGAGTTTACTCATCACCCCTTACTCCATCCAAAAATATAGAGCTCACATCTGGAAATGCCTTATATGAAAATGTCATAAAGTGGATAGGTCTAAAGCCATTTTCCACCTTTGTCCAGTTTGTGGCAGCCTTGATACTCTTATCCACAGGGTAAAGGGGTGTTCACATCCAAGATAATATGTAATGAAGTTTCCCATCTTTTCCAGCTTCCTGAACCTAGTACCTTTTACCTAATCGTGACCTATTTGCCATGACGGTGATTTTCCCAATTCCATCAATGATTAGAGCCCTGATAGCAGCCATGGCATCATGGTAAATAAACTATTGTTTTGTAATTTATCAATATAGCTCCTACTCACCTATGTTGAAGGACTGACATGTTTTTAGTCATCTCAATAACCATTTACAGTATTGGCTTATTTGGAATCATGCCTCTTAAATGGTGCCACCAGATCCAGTCATTTAGGATTACCTGGTTCGTGGAAATTGACTATTATTATCATACATATGTGATATGGATATCACCCTAAAATTCCTCAGGTCATGCCATATCCTTCACCCCTTATCCCTTATTAAAGGGATGGTTTGGATAGACTAATGTCCTGAGGATTTAAGGCTCCTGGGTATGTTTAATTTATTAACATATCATCTCTCTATCAGAGTTGGTCCATAGTCCTCTTACCTCAAATAAAGATAAACATCACCTAAAAGCAAAGGCTTTATTGAAACGTTAAGGTGGGAGGTAGGGTTGCTCAAAAAAGTTGGGTATGTTAAATCCTTTTTAAGGGATGGAGCTTAAAGTGGCGTTGGGGTGTAAGGTTAAGCTAACTTGGATCATCATAGGATACATACTTTAGGAACGGCGTATGATCTTTATTGGGCCATTTAGTATTGAGCTTTAAGGCATTAAAAAATTTGGGTAATGGAGTTATAAAGATGTTTTTGGTTTTTAAACCTTTTAAAGATGAGATGGTATAAAAAATCAAGGTTAAAAGAGTTGGGGGTAGGTTTATAAAGTTCAATTTAGGGGATCAAGAATGGTATGAGGACATGGGAAACCTTTTGAACTTGAATAACCCAATTGAACTTATATTTAGGTCTAAAATTGATAATGTTATTTAATGACTCAACTGAGGACGCTTTAAAAAAATTTGACTCCAATTTATCATAATCTGATTGAATAGGATTGTTGTGATCTGGGCAGTGTTATGCTCGCTGGTGCTTGTTAACCCCAGATTCTAACAATATAGCTGTGATGAGAGTTTGATAACTCGTAGCTGCTGTAATAATTATTCTTGAAATTTTACCCCACTTAAATTAAAAGTAATAAAGCGCTAATAAAACTAAAAAACTGGATTTTAATATATTTTATTAGAGGCGTCGAGGAAGTGAAAAGAGAATTCCTTTGTTATCTGGCTGCTTAGTATTTAGATTGTAAAAAAGCACAAAGTGAGTTAAATCAGAAATTCATTATAAGCTGGGCGCATCTGAATTAAATATGGGCGTTTGACCAATAAATCTCTCAAATTACACCTTGCTTTATCATGAGGGCCAATGTTGGGTCAATAGCGGGGAAGATGAACCCATGGGGAAGAGATTTGATATATTTGGACCAAACAGAAGGCTGTAAATAATTTTCATGTGGAGGGACCTCAGAATGGCTTCCCTTATTCTGACAATGATCTGGAGTAACCCTGCTACTAACCGTAGGCCTATTTGGCCAAGGAGTGGCGGAAGTTGCGTTACCCCAATTTGAGGGGTTCCACCAAGAATTGGCTTAAGACTTTTGGCCATTATGATCCTCTTAGACCTCTAACACTCTTCATACAATATTGTACTTGTAATTGTCTGACATTTACCCCTTTAAGAGTGGTAGGGAAAGAATATGGGCGCAGGAACTGGCCATAACCTGGTTGATAGTAACTCTGGAAGCAAGGGATTTTATGGAGTCCTCATTCCATTTCTTGTACGTGATGAAAAGGGTCCTTCCCAGATAGACCCAAGCTTTTCACTTCTAAGAGTGTCCAATTGTGATAGTACAGTACCAAGTCTGATTTTTGGAAGGAAGGAAGTGGGGCCCAGAGCTCATTAGCTGCTTAACCCTCTTTAGTGACAGTCTTTGTCAAATTGGTCATAGCCTCATCTTGTAACTGAATAAAATTCTGGGCCAAATTTTTCATGGCTTGCTCAGGGTCAGTCCTAGCAGAGAAGATATCCTTGGCTAACAAAGCTAGAACCCAAGGTTCTTAACCATACAGCACCCATAAGGAGATATTTTGAGGATCTGGTGGTAACTAATATGGTAGGCCATGTGGGGACTGGGTAAGTACAGATCCCAGTGAAGAGGGTCTGAATTGGCCATCTTTTGCAATATTTAGACCAGGGTTCCGTTAACTCTCTCTACTGTAACGTAAATAGAAGGTTATAATGGGCGGAGAAGAGCTACTGGGCCCTCATTGAGGTAGCTAGAAGCTTAACCACTCTCAACGTAAAGTTTTTCCTATTGTCACAGAAAAGTACTTGAGGACATCCATTGTGGGTGAAGATATAGGTGGAGAAACATGGCGGTAGCCTTTGCAGTTTGGGTAGGAAGAGCCACAGCTTCAACCCATTTGGTAAAGTGATCAATACCTACCAGGATATATCGCTTTCCCCAGTAGTCTGGGGTAGAGAGAAAACCATATTGAGACTTATTGTGTGGAAAGGCTGTTGAGGAGTGATAGGTTGATATTGATACTTGGTCTTAAAGATTGACTGCTTTTTACAAGTCAGGCAGACATCCAGAACGTCAATTAAGGTTTCCATAATGCCCTCCCAATAACAACGCTCTTTAATCAAAAAATAGGCTTTTCTTACACCGTCATGCCCCAGAATAATGTGAGACTCTAGGATCACTGGTACTCGCTCTGATGTCCTGAGTTAGGGCAACCAGTTTACTTACACTTTCTTACATAATTTCGAATTTTACACCTTGGTCTTGTGAAAATGCCAAGATAGAATCTTTTATATGGGTTCTTCCTCATCATCCCACGCATAAGGAGTCATTAGGAGGTCATGTAACCTCTCAGATTTTAAATTGTCTAAGTGAAGGACAGGCAACCGCGTCAACCCACAATGTTCATATGACAAGTTCCCACCTGACGCTCAATTGTCATGTTGTAATGCTGGAGCTACAAAGCCCAGTGAGATAACCGTCCTGTGGGGTCCTCCAAATTATGCAACCACTTTAGGGATGCATTTTGGTAACCACTTTAGAGGAAGTCCCATATAAAAAAGGGCAGTAGTACTTCAAAGTGAGCAGGACAGCAATGAACTCCTTCTCAGTGACGCTGTAGTTACGTTCAGCCTTTAAGATCATCTTGCTGAAGTAGGACACGGGATGATTGACCCCATGCTCATCCAGTTGAGCCAAGATAGCTCCAACAGCATAACTGGAACGTCAGTGAACAACATGAAGGGCTTGCCATAATCTGGGTGGTGGTGGATCAGCCTTCTTTAAAGTAGCACCTTAAAAGTCTCAAAAGCGCCCTTTTGTTCAGCACCCCAATAAAAAGAAGTTTAGCCAAGAGGCGGATGAGAATCTCACTGATCTGGGCGAACTTGGGGGTGAACTGATGGTAATACCCCATCATGTCCAGAAATACCTGAATATACCACAAATCCTTAGGGGGAGGCATTTTCGCTATGGCTTCAAACTTATCCTGTAGGGGTTGGATTTCTTACTGATTAATGGCGTGTCTGAGGAAGCTATCTCCTCTGAAAAAAGTGCATTTGGAGGGTTTTAATTTGATATTGGGCTCTCGTAGGCGCTGAAAAACATCCTGTAGGTGAGTGAGATGTTATTTGAAAGTCTCAGAGAACACTGTGAAGCATCAAGATAAATAATGATGAAACTTAACTTCAGGTCCTGCAGGATGTATTCCATGGCTCGCTGGAAAGTTGTGGGTGCGTTGCACAGCCCTTGAAGTAGTTGGGTTGTTTGGAAGAGACCCTCACTGCAAATAAGAGCGCATTTCTACTGATCTTGGGGAGAAAGGTCCATCTGCCAGTTACCACTAGTCAAGTCCATGGCAAATAGAAGTTAGAGCTGAAGAAGTTGGACTAGGGTGTAATTAATGCAGGAGATAGGATATCTATCCTTTTTTGTGAGGTTGTTCAATTTCTGGTAGTCCATAACTACCTGATGATCTCCATTCTTCATTTGATTAACAGAAGTGGGGACAACCAAGAACTTTATGAGGGCACCAGCAACCCAGTATTCAGCAACTGTTTGAGATCTGTTCACATCTGTATCCTTTCAACTTTTGACTTGCAATAGGGTTTAGATTAAATATGGTGAGCATTCCCAATTTTAATGGTATGAGTCCAACCCTTCATATGTCCATAGTCAGTATCAAATTTGGAGAAGATGTCGCTATAGGACTCCAATAAAATGTGCACTTTATTAAGCTCTGCATGGGTTAGGTCATCAGATATATGAACAGTGGGCTGAGCACATAGCGACTGATCAGCAGGTAGGCCCATATCCACCATAAACCCAATACAGTGAACTTGTTGGACGTCCTCAATGGGAATTAGTATGCCTCTACCAATCTCCTAGTGCTTCTTGACAATCATGTCCTTCTTGGTGTGATTCCCCAGAAGGAAATTAAATGGTTGCCGATAGGTTGGATCCAGCACGCCAGGCAATACTCTGGACTCAAGGGGGCTAATTCCGCCAAGGCTGATTAGATGTAATAAGCAATTCGTTGGGATTTGTAAGGTGATCTTAGTGTCAACTGCCCTTTGTTCACCCGCCTTAATTAAAACCTCCTTGAAAGCATATAAAGGAATTCCCTCTAGAGCGTCCACTGATGGAGGAAACATCTTTGTATTTAATCCCACCGTCATGTAGTTTAGGGATAAGGCGGAGGAGGTGTACTCAATGGTGCAGGCGTATTCCTTTTTATTAAGCGCATTGTTGGTCAGAATCAAGGAAAATTTGTAGTTAAACAGGGAGATATAGCCCTACTTCAAGTTAACTATCTCTTCATACTCAATCATAAACTGTGTACCAATGAGGGGGTGTGGCATAGTTGAGATGGGCATCCCACTATTGCCCCTCACGATGCAGGTTCAAATCCTGTTGTGGCAGAAATTGTATTTCTTTGCAAAGAGGATATTAATACATGTGGATTTGCGCACCATACCTTGGTCTGACCAAGCGAATTAGTGAAAAAGGATCATGTGATCCCGGCCTATAATAACACGTGCAGGAAGGTTTTACCCCCAGTACAAGGGTTTTGTACATCACTCCTATATTTTCGCTCACTACTCCCTATCCCTCCTACCAATGCAGTATATTTGTCCCAAGGTCAGCTCACCTCAAATAAAAAAACTGTGTACCGACGAGTAGTCATAGGTATTATTAGCCAATGCCACCGCTGGTGCCAACAAAATGAGCTTCCCAAAACAGACGGGCAAAAAAGATTAGGCACCAATAGCACACGTGCTGGAGGGACCAGCAGTACCAAAATCTTGGGTATAGTCGAGGTCAGGGGCCAGCTTAATATTTTTGATGAGCCTTGAGGAAACAACGTTCATGGGAGATCTGGTGTCCAGGATAGCTGTGACCCATACTCCATTAATGACAACCTCCACTTTTGGTAAGGTTCCACCCAAGTTAGGGGAAAGAGCTAGGACCTCCTTTAGCCAGAGAGCGAAAGCTAGTCTTTTAGCAGTTTCAGGGTACTTTTCTTTGATACTGAAAGGTGTGAACACACTGGGTAGATTGGATCAGCGTTGCAACGAGCTGGTCAGCATCACTGGCAGTATCAATAACTTCAAAACCTCTTAGCATTTGATGGAGATATTTTTGGCGGGGTATCCTAGCTTTCACTCTTTTCTAGGTTCAACCTGTCAGGTATCACCACTTCAATGGGAGCTCCTAAGACATAGTAACCACCATTTTCCCAACCCCTTTTCAGATTCATCGTCAGAGGGGTTATCAATGCATGTCAGGGATCCTAAAGGAGGTAAGGTAGGTTCAGGGTTTCTCTTATGGCCGGATAGGCCCTGGGGTTTTCCATCCACATCTTTACACTTTTGAGGAGGCGTTAGGATTATAATGGCTTTGATTTTAGCTATTGCAGTAGCAGGTTTGGCCTGACTCATGGCCTTAGGTTTTGATTGAGGGCCAACCAGAGGAGAGGATGAAGAGAGTAGAGACAGTGGCTTGATGGGACGTGATAATTTATACTCCCTAGGAGACCGCTCTTAAGAAGGAGGAGGGCAAGGAATAGGGATGAATGCCTTTACCAACTGGCTTTTTTGAGCTGAAGACGGAGGGGAGCACTGAACTGTAACTGCCAATATCCTCTGGCTATCATCACAGGATGGAGAAACCTTTCATGGCGGCAGCTTTACCAGAGCAGGTTTCTAAAGGGAGACATCTGTAAAAGAGGCTATAGGGTTGGAGTAGATGCTTGCCTTAGAGCTCCTTTCATAGGGTCAAGTTCATAGATGCCAGCTACCGCTAGCAAGGCTCCTTGATATCACGTACATTTTTGAAAGAGCGCTTAACTGAAGGGATATACAGTTTTTAGCACTAGTGGTTCCCAACCCAAAAGGGGAGCCGCCACGCATCCAACTGAGGGGATATACATTGCTAATGAGGGATGGGATGCTAATCCGGCCAAGATAGCTGCAATGACATCATCCAGTGATAGCATTTTTGCAAGCAGTAGAGGTTAAGATTTACTATAGAATCACTCAACAAAAAAGGGGATCAATTCTCCCCCTTGCAGACTAATGCACATATAAAAGCCTGTCTTTGCCTTTGTAAACTCTGGGTGGAGCCAAATCCTTTGATAAGTTCATTTTTAACCTCCGCCCAGGTGCTGAGGTTGGCCATGCTGGGAACCATTATCTCTTGAGCCATATGACTTAAGCAGGATAGGATAAATTTGGTCTTTTGATGATCAGTTGCTCTATTCATAGCAGATTCATAAACAAAGAGAAATAAGGCAATACTGCCCTCACCAGGTGTGAACTTTTCTCTGAGAAGAGGTTTGCAAATAGACCATCTAGTACTAAAAAAAAGAGGTTTGCAAATAATAGGGGAGGACCATAAGAGCCTTATGAAGAGTGCTGCTCAAGCCTTTTGAGGTGAGACAAAGCACTGGCTAGTTGTTGCTCTAAAGCAGCTTGCCTTGGTTCTGATACAGTTGCATTTTAAAACAGGAGATTTGTTGTGTACATGGGCCCCTGTAGTGAGCACCACTCGTTGGGATCAGGGGTTTTGGATGCTGCAGGTGCTTTGCACCCTAATTTCAATAATATGTGAGGGATAAATTCAATCATTACTGCCAGAATAACTAATTTTTAGGGTATTTTGCTGACTGCTTATATATAAAAATAAAAAGCACTAATAAACTAAAAAAGGGTGTGGCTTTGTCGTGGACACAGCCGTGCGTTTTACATGAATACATGTACATAAAGGGTAATACCTTCTTTGAGCATATTATATGTATGTCATAATCATTTTTGAACACTAAGAAGTCCTTCAAAATTCCACGTTTTATTTGTGATAGCAACATTTTCCTTTCATTGAGTTCAAGAAAGAAATCAAGAAAACAAATAATTACTGTGTTATAACTTTATTAATTATAGGTCTGTGATATGAAAAGTACAAAACAAATGGCATATAGGATACATCGATATTTCTGGTAAACATTAAATCAATACATGTATTACCTAGCGTTGTTGGAGAAGTTTTGATGTAAGACAAATTAAACTTGCTGAGCATGAAGTCAGGCAACGAGCGGTCTTGTGAGAGATTAACATTAAAGTCTCCAACCATAATGATTGGTGTAGTGAGATCTGGCTCATATTCAGGTATAATCTTAATGATGTTTTTTGAATATTTTAACAGCAATTGTAACATACAGAGCTTAATTTCTGCTAACACTGTGCCCAGATGGATGTACACACGCCCAAGTATGAATTTGAAGATGCCATTGACTGTTACGTTTACTAGACAGACATCACCAACCTTTGGGTCTTTATTCTGAAAATCATCTCAGAAATATAAATGTTAACTCTGTTACAATCAATGAAGCTATTGATGTTGTGATATATGGCGACTCCACCAGCTATGCGACTTAATGATGATGATACTGCCGCTGATGATATAGTTTCAATTTTTCTGCGCTTAGCGGTGTTATAATATAATCTCAGATCAAAGCCAGGCATCTGCACTGGCTTGAAATCTTCCATCCATGTCTCACTAATTTCCAAGTAATCAGATCAGTAGATAATGGAATTGGTAAAGATGTCTTCTGAGTGCACGACCAAGCTTTGTGCATCAATGATGGTGATAAGTATAAGACAACGCTGATCAGGAACATAATCACAAACTGTTTTACTTGTGCGACTAGTGTTGGCAGCATATGTTAAGCCAGTTGCTGGTACTCACCTCGCATCTCTCTAACTGTAGGAGATGCCTGACTAAATCCATGATAAAACTTGAAATTGTTTTGGGTATTAATATAAAGGCCATCTAACGATGTGACTCAACTCAAAGCCACATAAACTAGTTGGTTTTCTGCGATTTGTCATATTGATACATGACTTGATTGAAAGTGCCTTCTTGATGTTTGTGTATTGTGATCGCGCATGCCAGCATGATGGGAAACTATATTTGGTGGAATTTTATTGTCAGACTGAGCATTATGTTGGCACTGCACGTTGTTATCAGTGTCCACTTAAAGTTAAGAACCTCACGCTTGCAGATTACATGTGGCTTAGCTTTGAGTTGACATCACTGGCCCATCATCTTGAGCGGGAATTCAATCCATATTCTGAGTCACTTTTTGTGTGTGGCCACAGATGTTGACAGTTCATTCTGTGCCTCTAACTCTGCAAAGTGCTTTTCTTCACTGAGCAGCTCTATACAATTTAACACACCAATCGCGCTGTTCACTATGCCATCCTCAACATCAATGTTAGTCATAATCATGTAAGGGTAACCCACTGCAAGTGGGATCTTATAAGGCAGTCCACCCAACTCAACGACACTCATTTTGTGAAGCTTTTGCTGGGCTGTAGCATCTTCAGTGTGATTCTTGTAGCTGATCAAAGTGTCATCAGTGACGCTGTATGTCTCTGTCACAATAGCACTGCTGTTGTATGAGTCCACACTGTGATTTTGATGATACAAACGCACAACTCCAGTTAACTTTGTATCACACCACTGTTGGATTCTGAATCGCGACTCAATGAGTTTAATTTCATCAACATCGAGTCACTCTCCATTGCCAACTTTAGTAAGTATAGCAGATAATGTAGTGTCGCTTTGCCGCATTACTTTCTGTAGTGTATAGTAGTTTAATGATTGTCAGAGCGCGGCACCACCGATCATGTGCTTCTCAGTAAACAGGTGTAGTTTTAACTGGTGGCAGTTGGTAAAGGTCACCTCAGAAGAAAATATTCATGCTGTTAAATGGTTTATCATGTGCGCTGGTGATCTCCTCTAGATGTAAGTTGATATTGTGTAACACATCTGATCTGAGCATGCTAACCTCATCAATTATCATGTATTTTACACTGACAAACATATTTCTGTAATTTTGCAGAATCTCTCATGACATTGTGCCAGTCCAATGCGATTGTGTAATTTTGAAAGCAAATTGCACGGTTACGCCTTAGATATTGACAGCAGCTTTGCCAGTGGAGGCACATGCTACAAACGTGTTGTTCAAGTAGTTGTGTTGCACTGTGAAGCGATTGTATATATCCATTG
Organism: Massospora cicadina; assembly: GCA_022478985.1. NCBI lineage: Eukaryota > Fungi > Entomophthoromycota > Entomophthoromycetes > Entomophthorales > Entomophthoraceae > Massospora > Massospora cicadina. The sequence goes on from JAKSZP010011080.1 coordinate 28,438, forward strand.
CAAGTTTAAGCACATAGGTCTTACTGCTACCAGCAGGGCCAGTGAAGAAAACCTGGATTGGTTCCGAGTTGAGTGTGTGTAAGTGATGTATATCCTCCAGAAGTATCTCTTGTTGACTGGAGTTAGTGCTACGCATCATGTGACAGAAGTCAGCTTTGGCTATTGCATTTTATTGCTAGCAAACTGCAGACACGGATGTCACCATAGTCACAGCATCAAAATCATCTGCATTCTCTAAGCCGCCTTTCTGTACTATACTTTTCACAAACTCCTCGCACTGATTGCAGGCACCCAATATATTTTTATCATCAAACTGTTTGCACATCTGCCACAGTTCCTCAACCACATATTTGATATCAATGCTCGATTTGTATTGTTTGCACTTCTCCATGATCTCAGCCTCTAGCATCATAAGTTTCCATAAATGCGTTACAGTCAATTATGTAAACTGCCTCACAGATAAACGATAGATATAACGTGACCATCTCTCATTTGTGGTTCACAATATCATCAGTCTCGACAATCTATAGTGTATAACACTACAACAATCTCTTTTACAATATGTGACTGAATATGCATCAACATCCTCTGTGTCATCCTCATCATCTTCACTGCACTCTTTGTTATTGTCGTCACCTTGACGTTTTCTCTTTTTGTTACTGACATCTGTATACCAAGCAACAAAGTCAGACAAGCATATTGACTCTAACTCTGTGGGCCTATCCTCATAACACTGAATCATTGTTTTGGTCCAGATGTCAGTGCTGTTATCATCTAACCATTCTCTGTCCATCACGGCCTTACGCTTATGAGCCTTCTACCTCTCATATTGTGATGGTTGAGGTCTATCCTCAGCATCACATTGCCCTGATATTTGGTAAGACAGGGCAGGCTGTGTCTGTATGTATGGAGGAAGAGGGGGCGTTGGTTCTGGCAAGGACACCTAAGGGGCCAGAGCTTGGAGTAGGCCAAGGAGCAAGATGGGCATCCAAGTCGGAACAAAATGGAAAACAAGAAAAATGGGTAGTTTCGAGATTTGATTTGGATTCAAATCAAGAATGGAATGAAACGGGTGCTTGGGAGTTTCTCGGTTTGATTGGAATTCGATATGGAACTGGCGCGGAACCATTGAGGATCAGAACTGGCACAGAATCATTGAGTAAAGATTCCGCGATCCTGCTGTAAAGTTTACACCAAACATCATTCAAGTTGGCACCATAAGCTTATATTATATTCTATTTTAGCTTTTAGCCTGTGTATATAGGGAAGGAACTGGGAGCTGGAGGCTCCTCAGTTCTGTTTTCTATCAACTTGGCTAAATATTAAATAAAAGAACCTAAAATTCTAGTACTAAAAAAAAGAACCTAAAATTCATATATTTATAATTTGGGTTTATTTAAAAGATATTGCCTAACTGCAGCCATGTTTGGCTTAAATCAACAAGAGTTGGACTTTGAGAGTGAGCTTGGGAGGGCTATTGCCTCCCTCTATACCTTGTCTTGGAGTCAAGGCATGTTGCTGGGGTTAATTATACTTGCAACTGTCTTCAAGGGGGTGCTTGTCCAATCTTGTAGCGCGCACACCAGGAGAGTAGTATCAGGAGTCCTGTCAGCCCTACGGTCTTTAACATGGATCCTGTTGCCTAACTCATTCATGGCTCATTGGAAGGAGCCAGTGCGTTACACATATGGCCAAACATTAGTAATGTAAACAACGTCAACACTGGATATACTCATTTTTTGGTGAAGCAAGTACCATGCAGCCTCTTGCAATGATATCTCAACCGTGTTGAGTAACTTCAAGATGAGTTGTTTCAATAGCTATATATATTCTTTCTCCAGGTATTCATCATGTAACTTCATTAGCTCACAATGTATAAGGCCAATGCCTCGATTTGACTTATTAATGTACTCAACTACGTAAGCTGCACAGCTTTACTCTTCAAGTATGAACTGCAAGTCACTATTAGAGCCCAGTATTTGTGTGATCCATGGATTGAAAGTGTTGTTATAAATCTCTGTAAAGTCACGTCTAAACATCAACGTTGGCGACATAACATAGATCAGATTAATCCAAGTACTGTGCCTTTGTTATATTGTTGTTGATATAGAACTCACCAAGTGTGTCATAATGTTTTTTCTCTAGTAGCTTGCGCAGTTTAGCTGCCTTTAGTTGGAAACCACTTTGATGACCGTCATCTTTTGACATCTGCAGTAGCACTCATGTCTCACTCATTGGCCAGTAGGGTATATTGAAGTAGCATGTTGTTTCACCTTGTTTGGTACAAGTAAATGTATGTCAGTGAACTTGATTGTTGTACTGATCACCCGGCAAGTCATCACAACTAACAGAACACAGATTGGTGACCAGTTGAATGGTATTAGGCATACTTTTGGGCATGGGCTCATGATAAACATAATTGAGTCACAAAAGGATGTGCACATGTGGACTGCCATGGTGTTGAAATTCAATTTATTGAAAGAAGTCCACAACACAATACTTGCCAAAGGGATTTATCTTACCTTTGGCTTGCAGCAACGCCATCACACAGTCTAGCAATTTATTGAAAGTAGATGCAACACATAATGGGATATTCGTTGACCAAGTGAATGCACATGGATCGAGTCAAATCTACTAGTGGACCAGTTATGCTTATATTGGTAAATGCATCACTCAACTCATGCAGTATCTTGAAAAGATTCAGCCAATGTATTTCGTTGGCACTCAGTGTAAGGAACATTGACAGCTTTCCCAGCTGACATATCGTTGTGAAAAGATCCTTTCTGCGATCCATCCAATACTGCACAGAATTTGGTAAAGAAATGAGAAATGCAAGGTTCTTATCTACACACTCATCAAGGAACGTACAATCTTCCAGCATTTTGCGATTGATATTAAAAGTCTGTCATATGCATCAGAACATACTGTATATTCCTTTGACTACATGCAGCTGCATATTTTTCATGGCCATGTACTAAATGTGCTCAGGTTTGACACCATGGATATCACTTCTTTGTAACTCACTTGTTGTGATCATGAATGGGTAATGCACAAACCAAGTTGAACTGCCTGCCAGTACCATAGTATATCACATGGAATGATAGTTCTTCAGTATACAAATCATAAATTATGCTCAGCAGTGTTCAATGCTGGCCAGAGCAATGTCAAGACAATTTTCCTCATTCCACAGCATATTGTATTGCCTTGCAAGTAAAACCTCCAACTCTGGTGTACCACTGTTGCACTGTAGATATTCGACTAGATCATCACTGGCAGCATTGGCTGCCACACAACTGGTTACTATGTTAGCATTAAATGAAATCCCAGTTTAATATGATCTTGTAAATCCTTGTTAGTTCTTGGCGTCTAGTCTTGATTCTGCTGAGTCAGTTTTCACAGGGTATTAGCCACTGAGCAACCAAATCGGATGATATGAGGATCACTGACTTCTTAATAAAACTTGATGAACTATGTATGGAGCTATTACCCCTTATTTCGACATTTATTTAATATAAATCACAGACTTATCTGCAATCACTTATCACCCAGAAAAGACCTCCTTCTTCAATCCTCCGTGTGACTCTTTATATCTCAGTCCCCTAAGCTGGATGCATCCTCAGCTTGGTAATCTTCTATTCGTCTTCCCTTTTTAATATAACTCATTTGTATCAAATCTCATCATAAATCCTCTCAATTTGCCAAATGGTCATCATTTTGATCGATTATAATTTGTATACCTTTTTCCATAAATCTTGAGACTCACCTTGATTCCCCTCCAATCCATCGGTATGGGTAGCATATCATCCAGTCATATCAACTTCCTGACATTACCCCCCCTTTTGACTGGATGATATGCTTCTACTATTTATATGCTCAGAGGAACTTCATGTGAACTTGGTTGATAATCTGACCCTCATGGGTTCCTTGATAGTGTAGACATCCATGCTGGTCTTCTCAATAAACTCAAATGGGCCAACCCAGATGTTGGAAATCTTGCTTTTCCGCCCAAATCCATGCTGGTCATGGAATAAAACGTGATCCTCCATAGTGAACAGCGGAAGTCCACCCCATCTCTTCTGATTGGCTGCCTGCTCGCGAATCTTCTTAGCCAAACTGGTGGAGTAGGCTTCTGTTTGCAGATTGATCAATGTATCCATAAGATTCTTCAATTTTTGCTGGGGATCCACACCACCAGTGTCCTCTACACACAAATAAAGCAAGAGGGGCAGAGTCAGATGTCGACCATACAGCAGCTGAAATGGGCTCTTGCCAGTGGATGAATGATAGCTGATATTATATGCGAAGACAGCAGTAGGTAGAAGGGAACTCCATTCCAAGGGCTGATCCTTTACCAATTTGCATAGTATGTTTACTAGGGTTCCGTTGACTCGCTCCATTATCCCATTTGATTCTGGATGATAGGGAGTGGTCAAACCCCCGCGGATTGTCATCAACTCGTTCAACTTTGGCAAAATTCGTGAAGTGAAGTTGGTTCTATTATCCGTCAGAATGAACTGTGGGCAGCTGTGTTGCTGTATCACACACTCCATAATAAACTTGGCAGTAGTGACTGCGCCCAAGTCACTAATAGCCCTGGCCTCCACTCATTGGGTCAAATGATCGATGGCAACGATTATATACTTGATTGGCACTAGTTGGCAGAGGTCCCACTACATCAATGGAAACGGTATGCCAGGTGAACTGGGGTTTAACTAGCTGGTATGTGGTTTTCTTGTGAAAAGGCTTTTCCACTTGACACTGATGGCAACGACTAACTGTTTCCAATACGTCATAATGCATGCTTTCCCAATAGTATCAGGGTTGCAAAAACTCCAGTGTTTTTCGCAATCCTCCATGTCCTACAGCCCAATGAGCATCCATAATAATTGAGGGTCTAGCCAAAGATTTAGGGAAACTCAACGCCAAGTCTCCGATCTGCTTAAATAGTTCTTCCCCACATACAAAAGTATCCTCCCTGAGTCCATCTAACACTTTTATCACCTGTGGCGGCTCATCCTGGTATTTGTTCGCCACTATTTTTTCATAAATTATGTCAGCTAAATCCGCCATGATAGCAACCGTTGGCAACTGAGAAAGACAATCCGCGTTTTGATGTTTTGCTCCCAGACAATGTAAAATCTCGAAATTATATGCTTGAAGCTTCAGAGCCCAATGTGCAAGCCGTCCTTCCAGTTCATGCAGATTCTGTAGCCAGCGCAAGGAAGCGTGATCTGTCACTACTTGGAATCTTACCCCATGCAAATATACCTGAAACTGTTTGTAAGCATAGATCACCGCTAAAAACTCCTGCTCAGTTATGGTGTAGTTTCATTCGTGACAATTCAGGCCTCTACTACAGTATGTGACAGGATGCTCCAAGCCATCCTTGTCCTTCTGGGATAATACTGCCCCTATAGCGGTGAGGGATGCGTCTGTTTGTACTATGAACTGTTTGTCAAAGTTGGGATATTGTAAAATGGGTGCGCTTGCTAACGCAGTTTGCAACACATCAAAAGCATTATGGCAACGTTCCATCCAATTAAAGGAAGCATTTTTCTTTACCAATTCAAAAAGTGGGGCCCCAATGCAGCTGAAATTGGGAATGAACCGTCAGTAATACCCAACCATCCCCAGAAACACCTGAATGTCCCGCTTATTCCCTGGGCGAGTCATCTTGCTTATTGCTTCCACTTTAGCCAGCTTCAGTTTAAGCCCATTTAAATCAATGACAAACCCAAGGTATTCCAATTGTTTCTTAAAGAAATGGCACATCTGAGGCTTAATTTTGATATTAGCAGCAGCGAGTCACTGAAACACTTGTTCCAAGTGGGCCAGATGCTCTGTAAATGTCCACAAGAACAAGTTGATGTCTTTGAGGTAAACTAGGATGCAGGACAGCTTTAAATTACCTAAAATTGTATCCATGGCACGCTGGAACATAGCCTGGGCGTTACACAACCCTTGCAGCATGTGAGTTGGCTGGAACAACCCTCTTGAGGTGATGATCACACATTTCTCCCGTTCCACTAATGGCAATTCAATCTTCCAGTACCCCAAGCTCAGATCCATGGCGAAAAATAGTTCGCCCCACCCAATCAATCTAATGCATCATCAATCTGCGAAAGAGGGTAGAAATCCTTCTTCATTACATTATTGAGTTTATGATAGTCAATAACCACTTGATTTGAGCCATCCTTTTTCTTTACGATAAGCACAGGTAATGCCCATGAACTGTTTGATGGCTCTAGCATTCCTTGCACAATAAGTTTATCAACCTCATCAGAGACAAACTCTTCTGCCACTTTTGATTATCTAATAGGTCGCAATCGAATGGGAGGGTGATCCCCCATATTTATATGATGTACCACCCCTTGAGCGCACCCCAAATCATGATTGTCATGTGCAAAGATATCCTGATACTTTTCAAATAATACCATAGCCTTATTTTGCTGTTCTGCCAATAATCCCATGAGCGCTTCCCGTGGAACCACAGTCAGTACGCTGAATGATGAGCTTGCTGGTAGACTGAGATCATCCCATGAGCCAAGATCATGAATATGACGAACTTCCTCTATAGGGACTAAGTGTAGGTAATCCATCACTTGGTGCCACCAGATTGATATCGCCTTCTTCTGTAAGTTTGCTAGCAGCACTTTCACCTCCCCATTCCCAGGTAGCAGTAACCCTGGAGCCACATGTAGTTCAAGCTGTGAGTGCTGGTGAGAAACCATAATTTCTCCATAAAGCCCTTTAGGGACATCGATTTCAAGCCCAGTCCCTACTATGATCTGGTGTCCAGATGGTAGGCTCAAAGCGCTCATTTCCCAAAGCAAGATCCCTTTGTACTCATATATCTGGTTGGGGAGGGTCCTGTTCTGCCAACTCAGTTGTCAATAATGAACAGGAATCACTCCATCGCTGTACGCTAGATTGATCTGACTGGAGCGGACTGGATCTGTTGGGATTCCACAAGAGGAAAAAATATATGGGAATCTGTTGGCCTGAAATAGTAAGAGTTTCCTCCGCCATATTTATCACAACACCAAATTTCCTCATAAAAGCTGTGACGATTAACATATCATAGTTGTTATTTGGCAAAACCAATGCCGGAGTGGACACCTGAACTGACCCAAATTGTAAAGGCAACGCGCTATATGCTCCTTCAGACATAGTGCTGTGCGTTCCCACAGTCCCATATACTACTCGATGGTCCACGTCCAGTTTCAACATAAGTTTAGCCACCAACTGGGTTGAGATTATGTTCACCGGTGCTCCCATGTCTATGATAGCGCGGATTTTTGTGTTTTTGAACGAAAATGTCGCAGTAAGTACATTCAAGTAAGAAGAACCATCAGTGTTTATTACTTGTACGTTCAAGGGCTTTGTGTTACTCAAAAAGGAGGAAATTCCCTTTCTGACCTGAGGATACTCACTAGTGATTTTTCAATGGAATGGCTATGTTAACCCTACTAAAGAGGCGGCATTTGTCGAGGGATCCGCGTTGCTGGTGCTAGTCTGTTCCAGGATCTGACATGCATATGGCTTCTGCACAACTTGGCAGAACTCGAGGCTATGGGGTGAACTTTTACTCTCAGAAATGGAATCAGGGGTATCTGATGACATCTGCTGGTACAACAATCATCCAATTGAAGTTCAAATTCTACCTAAAAATCCATTTGGGAATTGTTAGGGACAAGTGAATTGGACTCAGCAGAAGTAGAGCGTCTCGTCTCTACTCCACTTGAGCTTTTCCCTTCTTTACTTTCTCAGTTGGCATTGCATACACTTGTAGTTTGCTAGGGCAATTGCCCGCAGAATGCCCTCTTCATCCGCACTGGAAGCAAGTTTTCATAAAAGGTTCACATATATAGCATGTGGCGCAAGGACCAGGTTGGAAGTTGCCAGTATGGTTCCAAGGTCACGGATGAACTGGGGAAGCGTACATGGGCCAAAAAGGATCCACTGACTTGTATGAGGGGCAAATATGTTCCAGCAGCTGATAACCCAGTCGCTGCGGCCTATATCCTGAAGAGGTTGGAGTGGATACAGCAGAGATTTTTTGGGCTACGTTGGGGACGCTGATTGTGCCGGAGAGTCAATGTAAGGTGTTCACAATTCAAATAAGTCCTGTATCTCCATCTAACACATGAGACATAGCATTATATAGTTCCCAATGTGGTTTAACAGCCACCGTCATCACTATACCAACATCCTCGGTGGATAAAATGTTAGCTCCAAGTAGGACATGGGCTTCTGCCGAAAAATGCTCAGAGAATTCAAATAGAGTCTCATTTTGGTGAAACTGTATAGTCATAAAGTCAGCTTTCTATTGGGCCATCTTGGTAGCGCCCCCAAACAGCCAAATAACAATTGCTTTAACTTCTTTGTAATAAATGGGTCTTTCTGCTTAACATCACTTTCAAGAAAATTTATTATATAAACATCTGTTAAATTTCCATCACCACCTCCACCATATCAGTTTTCATTTTATGTCAGAGGATCTGCCACCTGCTGCCCCAGCGTGGGGCAGCAGCACTCCACCTGCTAGCATTTTCCGCCCTGCAGGCAAACGCATGTGAACTGGCTCATCAAGTCTGCCTAATGCATCAGGCCATTTTGTCCCTCCAAGGGACTTATTATTACACTTAGCGCAAGTCCACCCAACCTGCCCCCACCCACTTGCCATACCCTGATCCAATATTCGCTTTTTGCCTCCAAGTCAAATATGGGCATCTCTTCCCATATGCTGACAAAGCAATAATTGAGCTGGCAACGTCCACGTTTTCACCAGCAGGATTTATTGACTTCCGCCCTTATAAGGGCTATTTTTATTTTGATATTGGTTTTCCCACTGAAGAGGACGCAGCTGCTGCAGCAACTACGCCCTCAATATATAAAAACACACCTATTACTACAACCCGTACACGCCTCCCCAGTGATACCACAATGGTGGTGACCCTTTCAAACCTTCCTTCGCACCTTCTGCCTCAAACACTCTATGAAGAATTGATGATGGGGCTATCCAAATATGGTACAAACCCCATCCTCCACTTCCTGGTCCCAAGTGGAGCTGAGCGGTTAGCAGCACCACAGGCAATGGCCACCATTACCCCCCACCAGCCAACCGTAGCCCAGCATATCCCACCTTGTACCCATATCCCATCTGCACCAGATCACTTCTTTTGGGCTCATATTGACAACATCTGCACCATTTTTCCCCTCTTCCATGAGTTGTATCATTCCAAAAAATACTGTAGCTACAATTCAAAACAAGCGGAATCTGCTAAGCCCATACATGAGGCCGCACAAACAGCGTTTGAGCGGGGATTTTGGCTGCCCCCACCCCTTCAGCTGAACGCTCAAAAATCAACAAAACCTTTGCAACCAAAGCCCAATCTGACTTAATTTCTAACAATATATTAATCAGGAGCAGGTTTGGACCCATATTCAGTCCAACCAATTTAACGCCCCAAAACTTACCCAACCAAAACCACATCCCTCCAAATCACTCACGCTCAATCAAAATCCCTGGGATCTATTGTATGAAATAACTGAATCTGGGGAAATTGTACCACCTCCCGACTTTCCAATTAATTTGGAACCATATCTACCATCAGATTTCGATGCCCCATTCCCACCTAAGAAATATATCCCCAAACCCACCGCTACCCCATTATTGAGTGGCCATCAACTTTCTAAAGCCGCTGTGGCCTCTCCTGATAGCCGCCATCTCCACAAAGCCATGGCACAATCTGTCACTCAATTTAATGAGGGACTACATACAATCAATTACTCTGCCAATTTCTCTGAGGTTGCAAAGGTGAAAATTGAACAATTAAGGGAAACCGCCACCTCTTCTGTCAAGCAAGTTGTTGCACTGGAAGAATTTTCCCCCACCACGCGCATCACCATAGCCAATATAACAAAATCCCAGCTTCCTGATGCACACATATAAGCTGAACACCATGTTGCTGAATTCCTGGAGGCTGTGCTCTAGGCCCAGCTTGTTAGCAAAGTTCTTAACCCTTTTCCATTTTTCCTCAACCCGCATCCTGCGGATGCCCCAACCCCTTTGCTCTCAGCTTTAATACATCTCTTCATTAGTGAAGAAGAAATAGATAATCTATCCAATACCCCCTTCCCCTCCGCCATGGTGGGTTAAGCGGTTCACAACTGCTACACCTGGTTGGCTAGGTTTTCCTTTTTTGTTTTGGTGTCTCACCACTCATTTAGGGCGTTTGTTTTGTGTTTTTGGTTGTTATTTTGTATTGGCACTGTCCATCCCCTAGTCAGCTTACCTCAAATAAATTAAAAATTAAACTTCTTTGTAGGATACTGAGCTATTTGGAAGATAGCAAGTAACTTGATCAGCGCTTTCCACATCCAAAGCGGACAGCAACAATTTCGCTTTTTGTCAATCAGTAGCACCTTCCACAGCAAATTTGAAACGCTTAAAGTAACCGTGTAGATTCCCATCACAACTGAAAGGAGGTAATTTTTTGATATGAACAAATTCACTTTTCTCTAGATTCCTGCTGCAAGGAGCTGGCAAAGTGGTTTTGGAATGACTATGGGAACCATCCCTTTGTGCGTTATCATACAGCTGGCTGAAGGGACTTGACTCCATCAAAAAGGACTCAGAAGAAGTGGTGTCGCATGGTGGGTCCATCGTACTGCCTGAGGGATATTCATTTGCTGATCCATAGCATTCTTCCCCTAAGTCACCACTAACTGCCCTATTTCCCCAGCTCTGGCATGCCTCACGAACTGTTTGTTGATCAACTGCTCCACTTTAACTACATTGCATTTTCACCGTCCATCCTGAAATTCCTGATGCAGAATTTCATAATGATGTTGCAACTCCTGGCAGAATTCCCTCTCAACTTTCAGTTCCTGTTCCACAGCTTGTAATAATGAGAGTACCTCTGATTATGTTTTGCAGACAGGTTTTCTGCCAGCTCGAATTTTCCACTTGTTGATTGGCATTGTTTATATGGTTAACAATGGAGGTTTTCTTCATACTAATTTCTCATTGGCCCATCAAAGAGTATCAAGGCGCCCTTGCATGTCCACATACTTTCTTGTCTCACCAATTGGAAGAGGAAAGGCTCGTTGGTGCTCAGCCTAACTAACAACTTCCAGTTGTGTAACCCGACGAATAAGCTGGAGATCTTTGGGAGATGTTGACTGAAGGATAAGCGCATTATCTGCCATTTGCTGGGTATTCCATTCGATACAAAGTTGGGTTAATTCCATCAAGAGAGAGCCAACTTGGGCTGCCACTTGCTGTTCCATCAGGGTCATTTTCTCCTTAATCTGGGCAATCATGGCTTCAAGAGCTTTCACCCATTTGGCTAGCTCCATCATAAAGCACTTGGTATTATTCCCAAATGTTGTTACATCCTGAATCCACTCCGCTGATAGGCCATGCTGATCCAGTAGTTCTCTTATTACTCGAGGTAATTCTAAATTTAACTGTGGTACCAGAATGTCCAATCAATGGCGGATGTCCCCAACATGATGATACATCTGTACCAGAACCCCTTGTACCTCCAAAAACAAATGATTGAGGCAGTCAAGCAAGAGGCAAGTATTGTGCTGCTGTGCTCATGTGAACCATAATACATCTCCGATTTCAATATTATGGCGAGCCAGCACATGCAGTAGCTGGCAAATTGAAGGTTGCACATAAGCAACTAAATATTTCTCAATTCCATGGGTACTGAGGTGGCGAGACAACCCCGTTGTAGTCACATCTAAATAAGACATGTACAGAGCATATCAATTTTCTTGATCACGTTGGTTATAGAATAAACTCAGGGCATTTTCCCCAGTCTCATCCTCATATATATGATACCCACACAACAGCCACTCATAATATTTCTCTGTTGTTGGGGAGTCACATTTGTGGAGCGCCCTTGTTGGTTGGTCATCAGCTCAGGGCAATTCTCAAATTGCAAATTAATTATAGCTTCATCATCCCCCGGTTCAGTCACAGTAAATAATGTTGGCTCATGGTTATGTGCCTCCCGGGCTTCTTCAGCATACTGCACCCAGAATCTGATCAAATTATGTCAGAACAAATGAGGACTCATCATTGTATTTAATTGTTAAAAACTACAGTTGCCTAGTGGCCCCCTGTAGTGAGCACCACTGTTAGTTCTCAGCGTCTAAGCTGAATTCCACCAAGTCAGTTTGCACAGGGTATTAGCCACTGAGCAACCAAATCAGATGATATGAGGATCGCTGACTTCTTAATAAAACTCAATAAACTATGTATGGAGCTATCGCCCCTTATTTTGACCTTTATTTAATATAAATCGCAGACTTATCTGCAATCACTTATCACCTGGAAAAGACCTCCTTCTTCAATCCTCCATGTGACTCTTTATATCTCAGTTCCCCAAGCTGGATGTATCCTTGGCTTGGTAATCTTCTATTTGTCTTCACTTTCAATGTAATCTCATTCATATCAAATCTTGGCATTAATCCTCTCAATTCGCCGAATGGTCATCATTTTGATTGATTTTAATTTTTATACCTTTTTCCATAAATCTAAAGACTTGTCTTGATTCCCCCTCCAATCCATCAGTATGGGTAGCGTATAGTCCAGTCATATCAACTTCCTGACATGCTTATACAATGGTTGACCAAGTAAGAATAGTAATCAAGCTTTTACCACTGACTTTTTGACTATTCCGCTCAAATACATATATTTATGTATCATGTTCTTCTTAATGTTGATATTGAATGCCTGATCATCATCCAATTGATGTGGTAGCTATTGCACCATTGTGTACACATTGACGAGTACATTAATGACTTGTCCAATGATGCCATAGCTGCCATTGTAACACAACTGATGTATCTGCATGAATGGCAGATGTGGTGATACTAGATGTGCACTGATCAGATCTAATGTGGGCAACCCATGCTGCTTAGGTAGATACAAAAATCCGTTTGAATGTGACAACGCGGGCAATTTGTCCAAGTCCAGTTATTTTCTACATGTACTGCACAGTTTAAAGTCAGCCACTTCCTCTTCTGAGAAAGTATTATTAAGCAGTGGTAAGTGTTTTTCTTTTGGTGGCTTCAATGATCACAGAAATCATAGATTGTCACACATGTCATACTTATGTCTGAATGGATTGTTGACAAATGTAGTAGTGAAATGTGCACTAGCTGCAGCCCAATGTATCTTCATAATCAGCGATCACACACAATCAATATCTATACAGTCTGGTGTTGATATAGAAGCAATTACATCATCCACTTGCATAGGCTCAGCCACCCCAGCTGCAGATGTACTGGTGCCATCGTTGATCCACTTGGACGCCTTCATTCTTTTACATTTGTGGCACCACTTCACTCTGCCATATGGTGTTTTATGGGTATCACTGGATGCCTTCATTCTTTTATGTTCCCAGCACTGCTTCACTCTGTCATATGGTGTTTTATGGGTATCACTGGATTGCTCTTAAGAAGCCCGTTCCAACCATATATGATCTCTATATTTTGATTTGGCTTTTTGATGAGTATAGGCCAACATTGCATTATTTATTTTACTTTTTGACATGATATATGTCCTATGGCTGGGGGGTAAGTTTAAAGTATGAGATCATAACTGATGAGCCTAAATTATTATGGGTGTGGATTGTTTTTGCATAGGTTAACCAATTAAATCAACTAGATCTAAAAAGAATTATTGTAGATGGCAATCAGTAGATTTAGTATATAGTGGCCAATTAAATAAACTAGATGTAAAATGAATTATAGTAGATGGCAATCAGTAAAAAAGTATAGAGTGGCCAATTAAATTAACTATATAAATAAAATGAAGTAATATATTTAGATATCTGAAAGTTTACCATTTAATCGACTGATAATATCAACTAAATAATAAAAGCTATAAGTAAAAACTGCCAACCTTATACCTGAAACATTGTACTAATCAAGTCAACTAAACAATTATATATATATATTTCATAGAATATTTGTGCCAAGTTTATATGAGATTGGTAAATAGTCTAGGAGTAGGTGTTGAGAACCTGCATTTATAATGATTTTTTACAAGATGATTTCCTAAACCACCACAACTAAAATGCTACCTATCTATATATGTATAAAAACAAATTCTTTGATCCTTTAGCTATTGAGTGGTGTAATTAAATTTTAGATGTAGATGATAGATATGTAGCTGCAACACCAAACTGTATCCCCCAAGTTTTTTATCATCAGTTTTCTGAATTGCCTTCCAATATGGAAACAAATTTAAAGACGTGTTTATATCAAAAAGTTGTTTTCTTATGTGAGTTTTATTAGATGTGGCAAGGGGGGTCAAGGGCAAACCCTATTATGATCTTGCTTTTTAGTATCTAAAGCAACTCAAGGCCTGAAGCAAGATGGGCATAAATTCATTATTAGCTTTGAGCCTATTTAGGAAATATGGGTGTTTGACCTATTGGAGCTCTCAAATCTCACCTTACTTTAACAGAATAGCTGATGGAGGGTCAAGAGTAGGTAGGACAAGTCTGTGAGTTAAATTTTTGGTATATTTTAGCCAATCACTATAGGGGAAATAGTTGTACCTTGTGGGACCCCCTCCAAGCCTATAAAAAGGGGTGGCCTCCTCTTAGGTGTTTGAAGTGAATTAGAAGTGGGCTGGGGAGGAACATCCAATGGACTCCCTGATTTCACCACATAGTCAGTATAATTTACTACCTAAAATCATGCTATTTGACTGAGAAGCATTTACAAATGTAGTACCCTTGTTTGAGGGGTTCCACCAAGAATTGGCCATGGTCTTTTGGCCAATAGTATTTTTATCACCCAACACACTCTTCTCATAATATTGGACTTGTAATTACCTGGCATTGGGGATTAGGAGGGGTATGATAAAATGGGAAACCTTTTCAAACTTGGGTACCCGATTTAACTTATATATGGATCTAAAACTGTTTATAGTATTTGATGACTATACTGAGGACACTTTATAAAAGTTTGACCCCAATTCATCAAAATATGATTGAAGTGGATAACCCGTTGTAAATTTTTTAACTATAAAGGGGTAACCCATTTAAACTCAACGAGTTGAAATCGATAGGGTGTTTAAATTTGGGATCAAGTTAGTGAGTTATTCCGTGGCGATATAAATGTAAACCATGGTTATCAATTAAACCCATCCTATAGATATTGGCTACCCACTTCAATTGTCGAGGGTATAAAGTTTCATATGGGCTAAACTTTAAAGGTCGGATCCAAACCGTCTATCATACTAAGAATAGTTACTTTAAACCAATAGGTACCATCGATCGATTTCAGTACGGTTGGTTGAGGGTAGGTGAAAGGGTTAGCTTAATAAAAGGTTACCATCATCTGATGGGTAGGATGATTATGGTTTCCAGTATCTGTGGTGAAGCTTAAACAAGTCCTATTTTTAAAATTCGGATTTAGGGAGTAACGAGTTGGATGGATAAACTTTGGGGAAATTTTAAACCACGTTGGGGGGAGTGGATTGATTAATTTCGGTATCGGGTGGGGTTTGATGTTTACATTTTTAAAAGGGGGTTCTATTTTTAGCGCCGAAATCAACCTCTCGGTTCGACTGATCTATTTTTGGATGTAGAGGGTTTAAACTATGGCGAATGTTTAAGGGTATGGATTGGATGAGTTTAGTTATAATAGAAATATATATTGGATGAGTTTAGTTATGATAGATTATATTGCATATCTATTGGATGAGGTGAACCAATTGATTCAATTGCGCCTAATCATCCTATGAGATGATACAATTGGATGGTCTCTGATTAAAGGATATGGGTTGGCGTGGTGGGACCATTGATAATGAAATTGATTTTGATGCTTGTAGATATGCCACTAAGGTGGGATGCTTAACCGAATGAGTGGAAACGTGGTTCAAACCCATTGCCATGTGCGTCAATGAAGGTTTCACTTCACCCGATTAACCGACTGTTGGACACCAACGCCCACCCGATTGAGATTACCCAATCGGGGTAGGGGAGCCAAACAATATCCGCAGAGTACCACCGCACACTTTAGTATAAATATCCAGCCATCCATCCTTTGCAAACAATGTCCCAAGCCTCCTCGGATTGGATACTTAAAGTGGCAACCCTTTTCCGCCGCCCAACCGCCACCTCAGACGATATGGATTTGTCAGATGAGGAGGTGGATGGCGACTTGGCCTTGGATTTGATGTTGGGCCTTCCAACCGCCCTGTTCCAAGAACCTTCAAAGCCACACAACCTCGAAAACCCCACCCTCGTGGTGGAGTTGAGCTGTAAGAAGTTGAAGGCCAACTCCAAGCGCACCCGCCGCCCTTTACAACAGACGCTGCTCATCCACCGCACCCTATCCGTTGCAAAGTCCGCCAAACGTCAACCCTCAACTCGCCACGCCCTTCGGAGGGCCCACTCTACTGAGGAGGGGTTTGATGGCGTTACCAAGCCACCCAAGGCCATATGCCGCCCCCCCTCAAAATCCCATCTAACCATCCACCATTACAACCCACTCGACGACCCGCAACCCATCCAACCTCCTAGGCCCGTACAGGTGCAAGCCTGGTAACCACCCCCTAAAATTTAATCCTTTTAATTGTCTTAATCTGGTTCGTAAAATCAATCAATCAATAAATTCAATTTGGCATATGTCCATCCCTCCAGTTTTATCTCATCAAAATTGTCTCAATCAGGGTTGTAAAATTAATCAATAAGTTCAATTTAACGTTTAAATAAAAATCCATCCCTCCAATTTTATTTCATTAAAATTGGCTTAATCAGGTTTGTAAAATTAATCAATAAATTCATTTTAACATATAAATAAATCCATCCCTCCAGCTTTATTTCATTAAAATTGCCATAATCAGGTTTATAAAATCAATCAATAAATTCAATTTAACGTTTAATTAAATTCATTTCTCCACAGTTTTATCTCATCAAAATTGGTTCTTCCTTACAAATTCACCCCAACCTAGCCATCGGATTTTAAAGTTGAGGCTCAATCGAATCAACTTGGAAGGGGGATGATAGGACACCCCAGTTAACGTTGGATTCCAAATCATTCCCCAGATGGCTAGATTGACGAATTTACCTATTGAAATGGGTAATAGCACCCACTCCATGAAGTTTTACTTATCATCACCTTCCCAATTACTCAGAATCCAAAGTTACCTAGGGTTGGACTGAATCCCACGATATAAACTATACCCACTTTTTTTAATTTAATAAATTTTATTCGAGGTGGGCCGACCTGGGGACGATACCGCACCGATTAGTGAAGTGAAGAAAATGGGAAAGGAGGATAAAATCCGGAAAACCTCCATGCGCGGCGTATGATAGGCCAGGAACTCCATGGACCGCCTCTGCTATTCGCTATCTCGGTTCGGGGCATTGGCGCGCAAAACCAACACAGTCAAAATCGTCCCCTACCCAAAGTCCATTACCGGGATCGAACTCGGGAGGCAGTGGTAGAGGGTCTATACCACTGGGGTATCCTCCCTAACTATACCCACTTTCATAGGGTTTAATTTGGTTGCGGATTAAATGGATTCTGGGGTCGGTTGCCCACTAAAATTTAATCCATCCACCTCATTCCAAAACCCCAATGGTCATTAAAATATCCAGAGGGTCAATCCCCACTCGGTTTAAGCTAAACTTATAACTCCATTAACCTAAACCCGCTCGATTAATTAACTTTATACGCCTAGAACCTAGGATCTGAAACGAGCTTGAGCCCCCAAAAGTCAAATCGATACGCCAATTTAACAAATGAACCCAACTTCATAAATTTTAGGGTGATCTTACTTTGCTTCACTTTTCACCCCCTCACAACGCTTGAAGCATGTTCAAAGATACCTAGCATGGATCCACCCATCTAAAGGGGTGCAAGGTGATAGATATCTCAAAAGTGCGGTGGATGATTGGCTTAACCGGTTCATTCCAACATTGAGATATCCCGATGGATAATATCTACTAGTGCATAAACAGGTTTAAAATGCAGGTATCCTTCCTCCCACCTCGAATAAAATGCTGGAATCCTTCCCCCTACCTCGAATAAAATGCTAGCATCCTTCCTCCCACCTCGAATAAAATGCTGATAACCTGATATCTTAGTGTTAAGTGATGTTTAAACCAAACTAGTTTAGTTAGGGTAAGCTTAAACCGGTAAGAATAGATTCTCACTTCCCGAATTTGATCCCGTACTCTAAAAACCATATAAGGGTACCCAGGTTTAAAGTGCAGGTAGGATGTAACTATAACCTCACAAGTTTGGCGGGCGGTGGAAATTTTGGCCGCCCGAATCAATCCCAATCACTTTAGTAAAGTTACTAGTAAAGCTACAACCATACCGGTTGGCGCATAAAATCATCATGTGAGTAATATTTTTTGGCCCATTTAAAACTTGGATTAAATTGGAGGTCACCGCCTACCAAGTGTAAACTCCGTAGCAAAATCATGTAATAAAGCGTTAATATTTTATTTTGGCTAAGCTTGGGAAAAGGTTAATCCATCTAAATGCTGTTACTTTTATGATCCATCCAACTATCTGTTGAACATTTTTATTGGTTAGTAACTGCCAGACATTTGGCCTGAAAACGTTTTACCTTGGCAATTTTGGGGAATATTCAGTTTGGCCCCTCATGAAAATACTATTGATGGAAAGAGTGGGTCTTACTCTATAACAATTTGTCATATTAAACCTTTAAGTTTTAGCTTACCTCAAATAAACGAAACTTTCAGTTTTTATGATTAAATAGGTCCCAAATTGAGATATGGCTGCTCATGATAATTACATGAACTTTGACTAAGTTTCTTGTTTGGATCATACAAATCTTACAAAATCCCCAAAAATTATTTCTCCTAAGATGCCCATCTTTCCCAACTATAAACTAATTTTTACCCCCATCTATGTACCTCCTGGCTATATTTATCTAATTAGTGTGCCTATATATTTAAACCTTATCTTTACTATCTGATTTAATTTCTTAATACTAATAATCCTTGCACCATAAGAGTATATAGTATCCTAAATAAGTACAATTTAACTTATAATCTTACATTGAGATCTAATCCCGTTTTACCTGCTATCAGTTCTTATTTTACCATTGGCAAGCCCTAATCGCTCTCAACCATATTCAATTCTATCTCTCCAAGTCACTTAAAAATTATACAGGTGAATACTTTAACCTCCAAGTATAGTAATTTTAGAGCCAACCCTTAAATTGCAGTCTGCCATTTCCCTATAGGTTAGCATAACATATCCAGTGAGCTTGGTAGTATAACTAAGACAATCCCTTTAATAGTTGTTAAGCTATTTAGATTATCCATCATTCTACCCAAGTGATCAGTTGAATCAAAACCTATTTAGATAATACATCAGCGATCAAAGTTATCACCAACTCCAAACTTAAAATTTGGATTTTGGATTGCCAATTATCGCATCTTTAATCTGTAATCAACTAGATAGCTTATAAGGATAGCCTACCAAACCTTAGTAATACCTTCCCCAATTATACCTTTATAACTTTTAACTCTCTATACACGTTTTTATTTGTATCAAAGCTGCCCAGAAACCTCTTACCCTAGCTATAAAGACTTTTAATAATCAACATTACACTAGATAGTGGGGTTTCTATAGAAATGGGTTGATAGAAGCCTATATTAGATTTAAGAGGCATAGGTTAGCCAGGTTGAGCCATTTTAGGCCCAGTTAATTATCTTTTATACCTTTAATTATCCAACTTGATGTTCATTCATTATCTGCATGATGGCAAGGTTATAGGTACTCACTTTGAAATATCTAAAGCTTATCTAGTCAGCTCCATAGATCAATTAACTATTGAGAAGCTAGCAATCAAATTTTATGGCTTTCTTAGGTTGAGGTGCCATGGATGATTGATGTGAAGGTAGTCCAACCTTTAGCTAGATAATACCTCACCATTGAAATATGAGATCAGATTAGTTATTTTATATGGCATGATACAACCTTAACTTAACTAATCTCAGAACTGATAAAAACCTACATACCCTAAGTTTAAAGTTACGAGACTTCCTTAAAACCATCTGCAAATAGGTCTATTAGTTTATATAAGGTTATACAACTTAAATCACTGAGTAGTTTTTATGGGCTGATATGGTAGTTACTAAATTTGGAGTAGAGCTTTACGTTATAAAATGTTAGTGAAGCACACCATCCAAACCTGATTATTATTTGATAAGCCAATTATATGGATGCTAAGATCATATGCAAAACTGTAGAATTGTGAATGCCTAATGACTGGTGGGGCATCCAAGTCTAGATTAAAAGCTTATGGCATATTTTCACACTTCTCCGCCACTTCTGCTGCCCCTCCTTCTGGAATCAGCCCAGCTGCAGCCACGCCCAAATTCTTCAAATGGGGCATGATCTTCCCACCCCCAACCTTGGGGAATTCTAGCACTGCTTCAAAAGCAGCAGCCAATCAAAATTTTAAAAATTTTAAAAATTTAAAAAGTTTGACTGGGTTACGGAATTCTGAGCCAATGGCTGAAACAGTTTTGGCTGAGCTGCCGTAGTCAACTGTTCACAGCCAATCAGGTTCTACCACTGCATCAACTCCTGTGGCTGAGCCAGCACTGGCTGAGCTTAATACATTTGAGTGTCTCAATTGGATTGATGAAAGTGACTGGCTGTTCAAAGGCAAGCCAGATTTTGCATTGAAGGAGTTTTTTTATTAATCCTCCTGATCTGTGCCCCCACCGTTTTTGCTCTAAAAATGGCTTCCCAAATTATAAAAATATAAATAAAATGGCAGTGGAAGCTGCAGCTGCCCCTGCCAACACCCTCCTCCATCAACATCTCCATGAGGTGATGGAACCCCTAGTTGAGGGTATTCCTATCCCAAATTTACCCTCCAATTTTGATGAAGATGTAAAATTTAAAGTTGAGAAGCTTGCTTTCAGTGAGAGACATGCTTGCATTGATGCAGCAAAAACTTCTCTTTTTGACCCCAATTATCACCAAACCCACCAGCGCATCAAGTCTTTCACTTGTGTGCCAGCTCTCATCACTTTTTCTGAGCATCAACATTCTCAATATATTGATGAAATAGACACCGCTGGCCTAATAAACAAAGAAAACCCACAACTATACCTCCTTATGCCCCATGTCGCTGATACTCCCACCACGATGCTCTCTGATATGGTCCACCAGCTAAAGCGGGCGCCAGACAAAAGCTTCCCCAAAGCCTCCTCACCTTCTGATATGGCTTTCTAGGCTGATAACTTAGTAGCTATATTAGGAATTTTTCATTTCTAATAATCCTTTTATTTTGCTCATTCACAAATAAAGATACATGGTGGCTCCCCCTTTTGGATTTGGGCACCACTAGTGCTAAAAAAGGCATATTCTCAAACTCAAAGGGGAGGATATCCCAATGGTAGAATATATACTCTACCACTGCCTCCCTGAGTTTGATCCCATAGATGAACTTTTGGTAGGGGATGATTATGACTATGTTGGCGTTGCACACCGATGCCCCAAACTGAGATAGTGAATAGCAAGGCAGTCCATGGAGTTCCTGGCCTATCATACACCATGCATGGAGGTTTTCCAGGTTTTATCCTCCTTTCCCATTAATTCAAATCCTCTTCATCCAACATCCCAGGTCAGCCCACCTTGAATAAGATATAGGTCAATATTTTTACACTTAGCAGTTGCAACAAAAGATGGGTCCACTTTGAGAAAGTTTAGTGAAGTTATGACCATGAGTTCAAGTGCACATGGAGCTAGAATTATAGCATGTGTAAGTCTTGGGGAGCAACCTGTCAGGGTAAAGCCTGACATTAGAGGAATTCCTGAGATTTCAGATACAATTCTTCATATCAAGAGGATTTGTGCTGAAGTTAGATCGATTATTTGCGTATCAAATCATGATTGCAATGAGTTTTGTTCAGTTAATCGCTTAAATTACCCTAATTTCAATGATATTGAGTCGATTAATCGCACCAAAACAAATTTACAATGAGACTGAGATGATTCCCACTGCTTTCAAAATTACATGCAAGGCGCAATCCCATAAGCTCAAAAGAATTATAGTGCTCCATTCAAATAATCAATTAAGTTTAGGAAAGTCCAGGAAGTTGGATGGGATATAAAACGAACTATTCAGATGGTTAGTCTTTGCGGTCAATAAAACATTATCATATGCTAAAACCTTTAAGAATATATTTTCATTATAACAGTTCCATATACCATATAGTAAACAAGCTATACAGTCTAACCAATTATTCCATAAAACCTATAATCATGGGTGCAGAAACACCTATACCTGAACAAATCCCTCTTCCATTACTTTCACGTCCAAACATAGCTGGTGTACTGGCTTTAACAGGAATGGGAGTGGTTGAAGCAATCCTTCCTTCTTTAGGGCTAAACCGCCCAATTGCCCTTGCCATTCTCTATATGGTATGCACTACCCCTTTGTTATACTGGACCTTTAGATCAGGTTTAGAAGGTTCATGGCTTGCTACCACAAACTGGGATAAAGTAGTACCAGTCCCTGACACAAACCCTGCAGCTTAATTGGAAAGAAAATCTTTTTGCACAAGAAGGTGAGTGCCAAGAGAGTATCTATAACTTTCCCGTTCCCAGCTTGGCAGTGCACGAAGCATTGGACCAGAGTAAAGGAACTTGTCGTCATGGTTAACAAAATGATAGCCCAGAAGAGGGAGCTGGAGCTAAGAAAACAACAAGTGAGGGTGTTGAGCACTGTTAAGACGATAATGGGTAGAGAAAAAAAGCAAAACTTGGCTATGCCCCAAAGAGCAGTTCTTAACCGAGTTTTGTAAATGGTTAGAGTGTACTGGTGACCTAGTTTGGAGAGAATTGGGTGGGACCAGCGGTGTACCTGAGGCTGTCATAAATTTCAAAAAGGATAAACAGGCTAACATGTCACAAGACCTCTTTGAAGAGGTCCACGCACAGGTGTGACCAAGTCAACATATATAAAAATGTAAAATTGACAATATGGTTTATTGGGGAAGACAACCAACGAGAAACGTTGGTCTTGAGCGAGCATAATTAAACAAACTTGGGGAACTTCTGGGTTGGCAGAAGTGGTCCCAAGCCTTGGTGCACTAATAGGCGCACGCTTCCATCCAAAAGGGTAGCATACTTTGAAACCGACTTCACTTGAGTGATTGACTGAAGTTGTACCTGATCCAAGCTCATAATTTCATAGATGGAATGGGTTTCAAACCCCCCAATTCCTGATGACTGGATTGTATCATTGGCATTCATTAAATACCTCATCCGTTTTAACGCCAGAGCTGAAACAAGGGCCTAGGCGTTTGGCACCTCACTAGTACCAACCTGGGCATATTTGGCTTGTACCCAGAATTGGTCCAAGGTGTGCTTGAGGTCATGAAGGGCCTGAAGTTTACCCTTCTGGACCTCCTGACGCCCAGCCTTATCCTTGAGGTTGGTGTCTTCCATCAAGTCATGTAAACATGACATTGCCTTCTCCTCCTTTTTGGGCTCCACCCTCCCTTCAGGGGCATTCACCAAGAAAAAAGTTTTTATGGGCAGGGGCCAACTTCATGGCAGTGATGTCTGGTTTGCACTTCGATCCTATAGCCTCAAGGAAAGGCTCATGCAATGCTGAAATTAGCTCTTGGGCATGAGCGCATTCACGCGCTGGGTATAACTGTTCTCTGCTGCATTAAATCCCTTCCATGATACAAGATACTCAAGCCTTTTTCTTACCTGATGAGAGGCAACAATCTCCTCCACTTCCCACTCTGACGCCCTATCCTCAAGATAAGCCTCAAGAGTCTCTGGAAGGGGGCCCTCAAACAACGTGAGATTGCTTTCATGAAACACTGAAAAGATTCAAAATGAAGTAGGGAGATCCATTTGGTATGGGGCGTGGCCCCCCTTTTTGACAACGCGTTATGCCCCATACTCTTTGGTCCTAGATTTTTTTGCATGTTTGCTTGATTGGGATGTTTTTAGCATCCAGAATCATATGATCTCATTCCTTGTACGCTAGTCCAACTTATCTCTTACCATCAGCATTTTCCTTGTAAGCCTGCATGGCTGCATCTAAATTCATGCTCACCCCCTGTTGTACTTTCTTGATTAATTTTGCAAAGTCCACCACCGCTTCCACCTTGGATCCACAACTGGGTTCCATGTTGAAGGCGGGATTGAAGCCATAGTTGGTGAAGAAAGGGTTACAACCAATTGATGCATGTTGGGCGTTTTTATAACTGAATTGGGCCCTAGGAAGATGGGAAACCCAATATGAATGATCTGTGGCAGTGTAACACCACAGGAACTATTCAAGGCACTGGTTTACTCATTCAGTATGTCCATCTGATTGGGGGTGATAGACAGTTGAATGGCAGGGACGGATTTTCAGAGTCTTACACAACTCTTCCCAAAAGACAGAGGTAAACTGGGGTCCCTAATTGCTAATTATTTCTTAAGGGCCCCGTGAAGAGCAAACACATTAGTAACAAAAAGCCTAGCCATCTCAGCCGCGGTGACTGTGGTTCTGCAAGGGATAAAGTGGGCGAACCTCATAAAATGGTCCACTATCATGATGGCATCATAGCCATCAGATACAGACAATTCTACAATAAAATTAACCAATAGGGAAGTCCAAGGTCCATCAGCCTTTTGAACTGGTACCAACAACCCTGCTAAAGGCTGGCAATTTAGTTTCATTTGGTTGCAGACTAATCAACCTTTGCAATACCTGCCTACATGAGCGTCTAATCTCTTCCAATTGTAAGTGCGGCAGATAAACTCAAGAGTCTTCGCCTTCCCAAGTTGACCAACAATGATTCCGTCATCATGGTCCTGGATGATTTCCAGGTGAAGTGCTCCATCAGGAGCCCATAAGCGCCCCGGAAACCACACCATCTCATCCTCTACATGATAAACTCTGGTAATATTCCCCTGATTCAATGCGCTTTTTGCAAGGACCATAGTATATTTGGCTTAAAAAGGCTGAGAAAGAACTACCTTTCTGAACATACCATATTCCTCCGCATTTTCTAGAGGAGCGAGCTGGCCCATTGGCCAAGGGAGAGGAAAGTTGAGACACAATCTTACTTGGTGGAATAATTAAATGGTGTTATGCACCTCAACCTCCTTAGGATTTTGAGCTAGTGCAGGGCTGTGGTTAAAAGCATCCGCCAAACTATCCTTCTTGCACTTTATAAACTCATAAGAAAATGAAAATTGGGTAAGGGTCTCATGCCAATGGGTTTGCTATGGGGTAAGACATGAGGTCGCAGTAGTACAGTAAGGCAAGGTGATCCTTACTTATGCAGAAGGGTTGTGATGAGCCATGCAAGTGATGACGCCAATAAGTCAGCGCCTCAACCTCTGCTAATAAATCTTTATCATATACGGCGTAGTTTAACTCTGGTAAAGACTTCTTCCTAGAAAAATGTCCCACTGGATGCTCTATTCCATCTTTGCCAACTTGTAATAGGGCTGCCGCTATGGCAAAGTTAGAAGCATCTAAAGCAACAATAAACTCTTTATTGGGTCCAACATGGCGAAGATTGGAAGTGGACAGCAAAGTACACTTTACTGCCTGGAAGGTATCCTCCAAAATGGGGGACCACTGAAGTACTTTTGACCCACTTTCCTTATACAAAGGCTTCATAACTTTAGAAAGGTTTGGTGTGAACTTAAATAGTGTACATGTTTTCAAAAAGCTTCTCAACTCCTTAACTGCAGTTGGATTGGGCCACTCACAAATTGCCTTCTCCTTGTCTGGAGTTATCATGTGCCCTTGGACAAACACAAAGTTGCCCAAAAAGGTGACCTGGGGCTTAAAAAACTCACACTTACTGATTTTCAGCGTAAGATTGGCAGCCCTCAAATGCTTCACCACCTGCCAAAGGTATACTGAATGGGACTCATTGTCAGGGGAAACACCAGAATATCATTCATGTAAGCTACAGCGCATACCCCCAGCAGGTCCCCCAAAGCTGCATCAATATGACGTTGAAAGATAGTTGGGTCATTTTAAGCCCAAAGGGCATAACCCGAAATTGGAAGATTCCTTTTATGGTACAGAATGCAGTCAACCACTACTGGCCCTTCTTGATAGGGATCTTATTGAAGGAGTTTAAACAATCCAGCTCGTAAAAGACTCTAGCCTTCTCTACATAGCGTGCAAACTGTGAGCCCAGTGGGATAAGATGTAAGTTTGGTACAGTGAAGTTGTTGAGATTCCCATAATCTACGCTTGAGCGTAAGATACCATCATCCTTCTCTATAAAGAGAAGTGGGGAACATACAGGAGAGGTTCACTGAAAAATAGCACCTTTTTTAACTGCTCCTTAACCCACACATCTAAGGCCGCTTCCTCCCATACCATCAATGGATTAATTGGGTAAGATATATGCACCAAATCAATGGTGAGCTTGAACTTAGAATCAAACTCTGAATGATCTGGTAGTACATTGGCTGAAGATGCATCAAATGAAGATTCCAACCCCTCCAAACAGGAAGGTAGGGAAACATCCACTGAGGGCCTCAGCAACGGGGCAAGGCTGAGATTGTGAATATTGGGCCAGTGAAAAATCGGCCTGAAAGTTGGCTTTTGCCAGAGGAACAACTAACTTGTAACCATTCTTCAAAGTTAGGGATAGGGTATTTTCTTTCAAGTTAGTCCTGACGTCAAACTTTATCCACCACTCTACACCCAAAATGATGGGGTACAAGAGGTTTTTGATAGCTTGGATTTGGTCAGACAAATGATAGATTCCCACTTGATAGTCTACTGACCCCATGATTTTAAGCATTGGAATACCTTGAGAAGCCCCTTCTCTAACCATACCACCTGGCAAGTAACTCAGCTCAAGGTAGTTGGCAAGGTCTTGATCAATAAAATTTTCAGAGGCTCCTGTATCCACCAAAATATTTGTGCTGATTTTCCCCAAAAGGGATGAAAGGGTAGCAGACAACAAAAAGTATCCAGAATGGGCTTTATTCAAAGCAGAAAACGCTAACACCTCACCAGAAAATTCTTATTCAGGCTTAAACAAGCCTTCAGGGTATGTCTTTGAATCATAAAATGGAGAGGGACAGTTGGCCACTATTACTATTGAGGCCACATATCCCACCATATCTTCTGCAGGTGCATACAACTTATCATATTTTAAATGAAGTTCTTTTTCTACCTCATGAGTGCTGCAGATCATGGTAGGGGTCAACCGAGGGTTCTCAGGGATAATTTTGTTATAAAATTGGCGTTTCTATTGAGATACGCCATAAACAAAATTGCACAGGGTTTGACCCACTGAGCAATAGGACCAACGATATGAGGATCGTTGCCCTTGTAACAACAGAAATAAACTTTTTATTAACAATATGGAGCACTTGCCCCCACTATACTATTTTATTATTATAGACACACCTGATTCTCGCTGTGTCGCCCCTCTAAAACTATTAACAACCTAACCTCCCTTGATCATCTCATCCCGCTTGTATCATAGCAACTTCAGATGATATCACTTTCATGGCTTAGTGATTCACTTCGCCATATCTCATAGGTTCCACCAATTCTTCATTCATTAATTCACATTCACCCAATTTGGCCGATTTCCCAGCAACCCAATATCATCTCATTTTGAAACACGCTTGAATTAATCATACTCAAAACAACTCAGCGGATTTCATCCATTCTACCATATTGACTTAGGGCCTATCATCCAGTCATATCAGAATCGTGACATTACCCCCTCCTTGACTGGACAATAAGACTCCTATTGATTATATGCCCGGAGAAACTTTGCATGCACTTGGTTGATGATCTGACTGCTAGTGGGGTCCTTGATAGTATATGCATCCATACCGGTCTTCTCAATGACTTTGAATGGCCCAATCCAGATATTGGCCAACTTGCGTTTTTGCGAAAGCCCATATTGATTGTGGAATAGAACCATGTCTCCATCTTTGAATTGTGCTAGGCCACTTTGCCATACCTGATCAGCAGCCTGGGTTTTGATTTTCTTGGCTAAGCTGAACAAATACGCTTCAGTTTGTAATTTAATCGGCGTATTCATTAGGGTGGTCAAATAACATTGAGGATCCATTCCGCCGGTGTCCTCTACATAAGCATATAGGAGCGCAGGCAAAGCAGGGTGCCATCCATAAAGAAATTGAAATGGGATTTTCCTGTGGCAGAATGGTAGCTAGTGTTGTAGGCAAACACTGCGGTGGAAAGGAGGGTACTCCAATTGGAGGGCCTATCAGTAACCAA
>JAKSZP010011081.1:0-56612 GCA_022478985.1 Massospora cicadina
TAGAATGCCCAGCCCGATTTCTAGTCATGTCAGGGCATGGGCCAGTGGGAAGGTTGACAGATAGTTCATCTATCTTAGAGACCTTTGTATTATTATTAAAAATCACAATTGGCGGGGGCAAGTCATCCATTTCTATGTGCTGCGCACAGTTGGGTGGGTAGACTTCCCTACGCTTGGTTGGTTGGCCTTTGTTCACTGCTCTATATATTCGCAGTGCGTTCTGGCAGTTGGTTGCTCTCTCACTTCTTGTTCAATTCACTTTTTGCTATAAAAAATGATATCTGTGACAGAGAAAGATGAGCCAATTAAGCTAGAGGAGGTATTTTTAAAATCAACTGGACTTTGATTTAAAGTTTTGATTTAGATAAACTTGTTAAATACCTAAATGACCACTAACCACTTAACAAAACCATTTAAATTATCAGTCAACTGAATATCAAACTGCTCAGCTGTAACAATATAGTGAATACCATCAAAGTATATATAGGATTTTCACTTGTTACATATAAAATTTTTTTATTTTACTATTAAAATAATATTTTTCAAAATCTATAAACCTTCTCAGGCATGCACACAACAACTCACCAAAGTTTCATTACAATTGGCTGAATGGTATAGGAATGCATTTGAGACAGACAGACAGACAGATAGACAGACACACAGAAGTTCATCTATATATATAGATTAGGTAGCATTTTAGTTGTTGTGGTTTAGGAAATCATCTTATAAATAAATCATTATAAAGGCGTGTTTATTTCAACACCTACTCCTAGACTATTTACCAATCTCAGATAAACTTGACACAAATATTCTATAAAATATATAAAAAGTGTTCAGTTGACTTGCTTAGTCTAATGTTTCAGATATAAGGTTAGCAGTTTTTACTTATAGTTTTTATTATTTAGTTGGTTTTATTAGTCAATTATATGGTAAACTTAAGATTTTGTTTATATTACCTCATTTTATTTATTTGGTTGATTTAATTGGTCAATCTATAGTAAATTTACTGATCGCCATCTACAAATAATCATTTAAATATAGTTGATTTAATTGGCCAATCTATAATAAAATCACTGATCGCCATCTAAAATAATTCATTTTAAATCTACTAAATCTAGTCAATTTTATTGGTCAACCTATGCAAAAACAATCCACACCCATAATCATTTAAGCTCGTCTGGTATGATCTCATACTTTAAACTTACCCCCCAGCCATAGGACATATATCATGTCAAAAAACCACCTACATCATACCCAAAAACAATTAATCTATCAAAAAAACTATTTGAGGTGGGTCAACCTTAGGACAAATATACCACACCAAGAATGTTTTATAGCCATTACAGGTTTCAAACTCAAAACCTGCACTAGGGGTGGAAGCAGTTTTACCCACTCAGCTAACCACCCTTACAATTAATCTATTTAGATCAGAATAAAAAGATGCCAATCACTGAGTTTAGTTTGTGACAAGCCAACCAAATCAATATCAACTAAATTACTTAAAAATCAAAAATTAAAATTAAAATAACTATCAACTTTATACTCAGAATCATTAAATAGATTAAAAATAAAATAATATTATTTGAGGTGGGTCAACCTTGGGACAAATATACCACAATGAGAATTTTTCTAGCCATTACAGGTTTCGAACTCAAAACCTGCTCTAGGATGGAAGCAGAGTTACCCGCCGGCTAACTACCCTTTCATTAAATACATTAATTTTTTTTAGTACTAGATGGTTCATTAAATACATTAATCAAACTAGTTAATAGATGGAGGTCAGCAAATTTAGAATATATATGGCTATAACTATAAATATAAAATATAACTATTAATATAATGAGGTAAGGTAGATATAAATAATTCACTGTATAAGCAATCCAGTGCTATACCACCCCACAAGGGGCTCTAGTCTGTCTGTATGTCTGTAATTGAATCTTGCATTTGATTTTTAATGCCTTCTAAACTAGCAAGAGGTTTATAAATTTGGCACACTTATGTATCTCTGATGTCAATACAATAGTCCATCAAAAGATTTTAATTTTCATGTTCAATATAAAAAATTTTATATGTATCAAGTGAAAATCCTATATATACTTTGATGGTATTCACTATATTGTTACAGCTGAGCAGTTTGATATTCAGTTGATTTGATATTTTAAATGGTTTTGTTAAGTGGTTAGTGGTCATTTGGATATTTTAGTGAATTAATCTAAATCAAAACTTTGGATCAAAAGTTCAATTGATTTTAAAAAACACCCTCTAGCATAATCTGCTCTTATCTTTCTCTCTCACAAATATCACTTTTTAAATCAAAAATTGAACTAAACAAGAATTGAGAGAGCAACCAATTGCCAGAGCGTACTGCAATTATATAGAGCAGTGAACAAAGGCTAACCACCAAGCATAGGGAAGTCAATCTGCCCATCTGTGCGCAGCACATAGAAATGGATGACTTGCCTGCACTGATTTCATTTTTAATAATAATACAAAGGAAGCTATGATGGATGTACCATCTGACAACTTCCCGCTGGCCCAAGCCCCCACATGACTAGAAATGGGGAAGAGCAATTTAACATGTGTACATTAAGTAATGATCTGGTGACATGAATGATGACAAAACGCACAAACATGTTGATGGATCATGGGGCCCAAGTGACTAGCGCGGACGATGGGGTCAACTCCCTAAGATCAATGACTGCCAATACCCAGATGACAAGAGCAATCTTCTGGGAGCCAGGCCTGAAGCTGAGAACAGCAGAGTCAGGAATATTCCCCATTGAACCTCAATCAGCAGAGGGGATTGGGGCCTCACAGGGAAAGAAAATTATTGCCAAAAAACAAAAAACCCAGACAAAGTATTGGTAGAATCTGAAATTGACTCAGATTTGAATGACGAAAATCAGCAGCTCAAACCAACAGAGCCAAGCTATAAAAAGGTTTCTACTGACACAGAGAAACTTATTGAATCCACTAAGGGTATTTGAGTGAAAAACAAGTCAGGCTCCAATTCTGAAAAGGCCCAGTTGGGGGGGCAAATGGTCCCCAACCTAAATTGATTTGACAACATGAGAGATTCATCAGGTGTGATCCCCAATATGCTATCAGGTGCAATCCTCAACAAAGTCATGCTGACAGGGAGCTCTAGCTCAACAATGCATTGACAGCCAATCCCAAATAGCCAATTGTTGACCCAATACAATCCATTGGGGACCAACCAAGGTGGGGGTGAAACTATATCAGGGACCAAATCCAAGGGATCAGACACCCAAGAGATCAGCTAAAAAACTAAAAGTATTACTGGAAGGGGTGGTAACCCTGACAGAGGTCAAGTCAGCAGACAGGGCCCTGGTAAAATACACCCCAATCCAGTCAGACGTGTTGGTGCACTGAGGCATGTCTGCCCGTGAGACCAAACAATGGAGGGCTCTCCAGTTCCTGTACTCTACGGTGACTCAGTGGGTCTCTAAAGGTATCAAACCAGCCATCGCGGCTATGTGGCATGACCACAAGTTTTCTGCCGGAGTGGACAAATGCTGGCTTGACACCCAAATCTCAATTGATATGGTGGTACAATTTAAGGCGTACTGAGTTCAACTGAAGATTCTCTGTAATGGATAAAAAATCCTCATGTATTACAAGGTGATAGAGGACACAATCTGTAAAGATTTAAAACTGGTGGATGAAAAAGCCTGGATGGAGGCTGGCATCGACCTATTAAACGCAATGGATTACAATAAGGCGGGAATTACAGCACAATATGCCCAAGCTGTTGGAAATTTGTGCCTCAACTTAATTTATTTAGCTGAGTATGCAAAACAATTCCCAAACGCATCTATGGCCCTCAAATGGTCCTGACACTTCATTCCAGTGAACATGGCACTAGAACGGTATAACATTACCTTATCCCCAGAGGAGGCACTATCTTGGATCATGGCTGAGTTTAAGGCAACTGAGGCCTTACACTGGTCGTATACCCAGATTCCACCAGCTACTGCATCAGAACTGACGGAAGTGGGCTGGACAAAGGAAAAGGCGGTAGATTGGGGACCCTTTCAATATTGGACGCCAGAAGAGGCCATCAACTGGTCCACCAATGGATTCACACCAATGGAGATGAAATACTGGTTCCAAGCGGGGGCCAGTATGGACCTAGTGTGTGAATGGGCAGAGCTGGGGGTGACAAAGCTGATTCACAAAACTCTTAGAAGTTGCCCGTTCCCAATCACAAAGTGGAAAATCTGGTGCAGCGCTGCAACACTTGCCGAGGCTGCAGATTGGGATGCAGCAGGGTTCACCCCCCAATCTGCCAAACTGTGGATGAAACACGAGATCTCGCCACAGGTGGTAATAGCGATGAAAGGGGTCATGACCCCAGAATTGGGCTGAGAATGGCTCAAAGTAGGGATCTGCATTGAAACTATCCAGGATTGGAAGCATTCCTTCCCTGAACTGACTCTAGTAGCCCCATATTCTGACAAAGGCTTCACCCCCTCAGAAGTGTTCCAATGGTGTGAAGTGGGGTTCCGGTGGACATAGCATGGGTATTCACAGATGGGGGCTGGAATAGTGTTACAGTAAGGGACTGGTGCCAGCATAGCTCGATTATGCTGGAGGTCCTTCAACAATACCTCCACCCAATGTGTGGCCCAGAATCTGCTCTTAAGTGGTACCAACTGGGGTTCCTGCCATCGGATGCCCTAGAGTGGCAGAGCCTAGAGTTGGAGCGCAAATGGCTAGAAGTATCAACCACCAAGGTATCAGCATTCGCCAGATCAAAGCATTCCTCAACTGGGGATTCAGCCTCAACAAATTGGTAAGTTGAAGTTTGAAGGGAAAGACCCCTGCTGAAGTACCTAAAACAAGCGCAAAAACCAAGTCTTACAGCGCCGCGGTGGCGCATATCAAAGACAGCACCTAGAATGGAGCAGGGAGCCACATTGAATACATCTGTCAGTTGATCAGTGGGGGATTTACAGATTTCCGGGCACCAAGTCCATACCTAAAAAATGCTATCTGAATCTACCTGCAATTAGTGGAGGAGGAAGAATGGTCCAACCTGATATTGTTAATTTATCAGGAACTAGATGAAGTCCTAGCTGGAGGGGACTTTGATCATCACTGGGTACCTGAATGGGCTATAGAGATATAGCAATCTCAGGTGAGTTGGACCTCAAGAAACTCCTTAAAATCAGCATCAAATACAAGGGGATTTATCTGCAAATGGAGCTGACCAGATACGCTAACCAAACTGCAAGGTGGGTAACCTTCCAAAATCTCTCCACCAACCACAAATGGGAGTGAGTGCATGAAGCGATTTGGACCAGATTGTTGTACTATGGGGAAGTACAAGAATTCTGGCAAGCTGGTGGCAATTACATCGCAAAGCGCCTCCACCCTCAGACAGTGGAAGCGCTGTACAAACTGGCACCCTGGATGAAACTGAACAAAATTTCTCTACCCAGATTCATCCACCTGCTCAGCCTCGATAGGTAGTATATGTCAAACAGGAGGATGCCAAACAAGTGTGCCAGTTCTGCTATCAGACCAGCCACACAATGTTTCAATGCCACCATCATAAAGGTAAAACTACTTGGGAGTACAAATATGACCCCATTGGGGGAATCACCAAGGTGTGTACCAAGACTTTCCTCCGCCTGAAAGTCAGAGAATGGATCCCAGGCAACTTAACGGAGGTAGCAGATATGAAACACTAGAACCAAGAATTGGACCTGAAACATAGAGAAGCATGGGAATGGGAAATGTCAAAGCGACCTGAAGTGGATGATGAACCATTTATAAATCTGAGCCCCAAATCTTACTCAATGGATGATTGAACCAACCACAGACCTACAAAGAAACTTCCAACCCAAGTGGAATGGATGGTCCAGGAGGAGGAAAGATGGCAGAAGGCAAACCCAAAGAAGTCCCCCAACAAAGGGTGGATTTAGGATACCAGCAAGTTAAAATTAAAACCTGACAAGATGAAAGGGAATATAAAATCAAATCAGAAGTCATTGTCAAATAAACCCAAGGTGACCGGTAAAAAATTAGCAGGAATGACAAAATTGACAAAATTGGCCAGATAATCACTGATTAAAAAAATCAAGTTCTACCAGTAAATCAAATGAAGGGGTGCAAATCTGGCCAATGGATGAGGGAGAATCCACCGGTCCACCAGCAGGGAACAAGGGGCACCCAGACCCAATCATAAAATCATCCCATTAACCATCAATAGGGAGATGGAGATGACGACTGAATTCCCAGTACACATGATGCCTGGGAATATAATCCCAGTCCCAACCAATTAACCCCAAAAACCAAATATCGCACCCTGCCAACCATCGAAACCACCACCA
Organism: Massospora cicadina; assembly: GCA_022478985.1. NCBI lineage: Eukaryota > Fungi > Entomophthoromycota > Entomophthoromycetes > Entomophthorales > Entomophthoraceae > Massospora > Massospora cicadina. The sequence continues at coordinate 6,360 of JAKSZP010011081.1, forward strand.
ATGACCAACCTGACCTCTGTGCGGGGCTCAATCCACAACCCAGATAATGCTAAACCTCATACCCATGGGTCAGGCAGCCAAAAATGAGGATTGCGACTATAAATGCTCGTGGGATGGTGAGCATACAAATGAGGAGGAGGAAAATGCACTATTTAAAACTAATATTAATATAGACCTAATTTTTATTTCAGAAACACAAGCTGGTAACCAAAAGGAAATGGTGATGAGCTCAAACCATGATGCAAAAAACATCTGTGGTCCCACAGGATAGGCTACCAAGCCCTATGGATGGACCATGTGGCGATGGTTGCAATGGACAAGAAAATAGACCTGAAATTTGTGGAAGAAACTCACGCTGGTAGGATCTTGATAGCGACGGCTACAAACAGAGACACTGGCAGGAGCATATGAGCAGTAGCAGTCTACGCCCTGCCAAAACTCCATGAAAACCTTTTTTTTGGGAATTCTTAGCAGAAGTGCCATCCAAGGTGATGACCATAATAGCAGGCATTTGAACTGTTGGACGAATTTGAGCCAGGATACCTACCCAATGAGAGAACGTCCCAACAGTAAAGCTGACGAGATGCTCAATTACCTAGTTAAATTAGAGATGTGCCTAATGATTGACAAAGAGGACAATGACCTGGCCAATCTAATGTGGTGGTCATATGATGCCACCGGATCCGCACTTTCAGGATCACGTTTAGACTACATCCTCATATCACCAGACCTCAGGCCAATGACATCCAACAGCAAGGTTAGCATAAATGCTGAAAGTGACCACATGGTCATCCAGGTGGAGATTGCCTTGAACCTCCGAGGAACCATGAGTGGCAACTGGCACCAGCCACGATGAGGAAAGGGATTAGCGCCAAATGGTTGACGCAGGACTTGATTGAAAGGTAGCACATCTGGACAACTGCTCAGAGTTAGACCCGCTAGAACAATGGACCTGGATTAAAGCAAAAATGAAACATGATAGTATGAAGTTCAAAAAAGTGACCTCCTACAAGTGAACATCCGCCGTGAAGGAACTGAAATCTAAATTAGAAAGGCTGAGGCTCACCCACTAGGACAGCAAAGACTGGTGGAGCAAGTACTGAACAACACACAAAAATTAATAGGCCATAATGATGAAGCAAGACTCAGAGAGACGGACCAATGCAACTTACTGATATCAGAGCCTAGTGGGGACAATGACCAAAGAGGGCCTTAAACACCTCAAGGAAATCTGAACTAAAGCTAGGGTATGGGAAGTGGAGACAGCGGATGGGGAAGTATCAACAGTATCCAAAATGATCAAGCGTGAGGTTGAGCTTTTTTATGGCAATCTTTTTTGACAAAGAGAAATGAGCGAATTGGTGACAAAAAACCTTATTGACCTGGCCAAGCTGGCACTGGGTGGCTGTACGCTGGAAGATGTCGCCAAGCTATCTGCCAAAATCTCTCTTGATGAAGTTAAGAGGGCACTAAAGGAGTCACCAATAATGAAAGCACCAGGCCCCACCAATATGTGTAGAAATATACAGCATATTCTGAGACCGTATCGCGCCAGAGCTCAAAGCCCACTTTGACCACTGTTTGCACAATGGAAAACAAATCCTGGGAGGCCATGAGACCCAAATTGTACTTCTGTAAAAAAAAGGCCTCAGACGCCAACTTTGGAACTGGCGCCTGATTGCACTATCAAACGCTGATTATAAACTGCTCATGTGCATACTATCTAATCATCTGATGGCAACAGCACCGCGCACACTCCATAGTGCCCAGCACAGCTTCACCAAAGGCCATAGTATATGGGACAGCATTGGTTCAGTCCAGAGCATACTCCAGGATATGAAAAGCATTAAACAAGGATACCTTATGTTCCTCAACATGGAAAAGGCGTATGACTGAGTACCATGGTCATTCCTACATGAGGTACTAAAGGCGGTTGGTATCCCCAACACGTTTCAAGCATGGTTAACGACGCTGTACTCAGGCCTGGTAACAAAGGTTATGCCCACAGATGGTGCAACCAATGAACTCCCTGTCAGGCAAGGTCTCCGCCAAGGTGACCCTATGTCACTGATACTCTTCAACTTTGCAGCTAACATTCTACTGGCAGCAGCAGATGCAAAGCTCCAGGGTTTAATCCACCATAACCAAATGCCACTGAAGATGCTAGCATTTGCTGACAATACCATAGTAGGAATAAGCTCCTCGACTGACCTCCAAGGCGCTGAGGAACTATTAAACCTCTATCAGCTTGCATTGAACGCAAAAATCAATTTGGCAAAAACCTCAGTGATGAGGGTCAACAACCTGAGCTTCAGCCCACCAACTGACACAATGTCGATTACAAGCTCCTAGACTAATACATCGGGATACTCTTTAATGACAAGGGACCAGTGGTGCTGGACACTGAACAAGAAGTATTATCAAGCTTATCAATCAGAATGGCATGCTGTAAAAGCGCCAGACTATGCCTCAAGGAGAAAGTGCAGGCAATAAATGTTTTCATCTTCTCAAAGTAGTGGTATGTTTCTCACATGCTGCCAATGAGCCCAAACTTAGAGAAGAAAATCAGGGCAATGCTATGAACTTTCCTGTGGTTCAAGGCGAAGGTGGCACCAATACCACTGGAATCCCTGTCAAAACCAAAGAATGAAGGAGGCATGGGCCTCCTGGACTTTGAATCTCACTCCTGGTGCATATGGGGGAAGTCATTTATAAAGCTAACACAGATGCACATGCGCTGCCTGACCCTAGCATGGGGCATGAACTGGGAAAGAGTCCAAGGCCTCCCAGAGCTGGTCTCCCCCAATCAATATGTGAATGGATGGTGAACCACCCATGGATAATCTTCTGAAAAGGTGCCCCACACTACTGGCGACTATGCAATTGGGCCATGTGCCAGGGTGGGTGGTCATTTGGGTGATTGGACCAAGAGGCCAACCAAATTTAGAGAAATGTCAAAGCACGTAATTCTGCAATGATTTATGCAACAAGCTGGGAGGAGCGTAACCAAATTGCTGACAAATATGCAACCAAGTCTATCAGAATAAGGTACAAATTGATGCTGATAGAATATGGGGATCCGCTCCCAAAACAGGGGCGCAATCCACCCACCCATCCACGAATCCTAAATGACTGGACTACTGAAGGCCATGACACCAACTACCCAATGAAGGAGTTGATTTTGGGCCTGAACTCCCATTTGGTTATGGCCAAACAGCGTTCTGTGACCTGTCAGATTATAAATCAGGCATTCAAATTGGGCAAGCACAGCGGGCCAGACTACCAGCACAAAGAATGCCCCATATACGCTGAACTGGAAGCAGACATAGCACTCCATTATTATGAATGCGCCATGTCTAAAAATACTGGTCCACGATGCATTACATCCTAAAAGGCAAACATTTACCACTGGGTATAAATCCATTGCAGGACCTTTTCTTTACAAAAACCTGAGAACGGCTCTGATACAACTAAGAGCCTTCATTTATCATTGTTGTGTGTGGGTAATTCACTGTGCACTCGTTGCCAAGGTTTTGAGCAATGAGCGCCCCCACCACAGAGGTTTGGTATTGAAGACCATTTGGATTATCTGATAAGCTCTGTCAAATCTCAAAATTTTCACGCATAATCCCTGGCTGTTATAAAGCCACATGTTTGGCTTTTCCTGCCAGTTTGCTCATTGCACATGATGAGGTTACTAATTGAATGAGAATCAAATGGCCTGTAAGCCCACCAATGCTAGAACCATGGCTAGTGATGGCGATCACCAATCATCAATGGTCAGAGGTGCAAGAACTCTAGCAGCCTAAAACCCTGGTCTTTTTTTATCCTTGGTCAAATTGCCAGTATTCTGCCCCCTCCCCTCTTACTTTCCCTTAAATTTCTATTTTAATAAAGTATGGAGTTTTAAAAAAATCTAGCATAATCTGCTCAGCTTTAGGCTCTAAGTCTAAATTTTATAAAGATCAGTTGTTCAAATCCTGGCATAATAACTTATTTTATAATAAAAGCAATTGAATATGTATACGCAATGTCCAGCCAAACCTACAACATGTAGAGTCTTGAAAATTGAACATGTGTAGATGGAAGGGGTCTGTATAAACCTCAAAGCCAGATTAATAATTTTACAATAAAATAAAAAGTTTTATGTATAAGAAGTAAAAATAATATATATTTTTTTATGATATTTGGTATATCTTTACAGCTGAGCAGTTTGATATTTGGTTGATTCAAAATTTTCAAGTTTACCTTCCAGGCTAGCTAAAGCTTTGAAATTTGGTATATTTAAATATCTCCCATAAAAATATAATAATCTATTGTAAAATAGTAAAAATGGTGCCTTTTTGATAAAAAATAAATAAGATATTATTAGATATAAATTACATGAAATTATAAAATCTAAAAACTATACTAGCAGGGGTTTGGCATAGTTGGGATGAGTATCTCACTATTACCCTTCACATTGCAGGTTCTAATCCCATCATGGCAGAAATTAAATTTCTGTGCCAAGAGGATAACAATACATATAGATTCGCACACCATGCCTTGGTCCAACCAAGCAAATTAATGAGATTAGTTCATGTAATTCTGGCCTACCAAAATACATGTAATAAGGCTTTACCCCAGTGCTTAGCTTTGTCCTCCATTTATATCTTTGTTCCCTACTCCCTATCCCTCCTATTGTATAGTATATTTATCCCAAGGTCAGCCCACCTTAAAAAATAAAAAATTAAAATTATATTATCAATTGCTTATCTTTAAATTTGCAACTCTGATAATTTTTTAGGTCTGGGAGTTGCTTCACAAAAAGCAATCTAGTGTATTTAAAATATTAGATGTTATTATGAGCAAAGCGGTATTTTTATTACAGAGCAAACATGATAATCAGCCTTTTTATTTTAATGAAAACAAACTAATAAGAACCATAACAAATTATTTACTGCTTGACATTTCACTTGATTATGTGAGCTGGTTAGTATTTTTCTAACATTTATTTAAAAATAAAATCTTAAGAATTTGTTCCCGCCTAAGCTTGATGGCCGGATTCGGCAGCTATTTTCTGGTTGCAAGTACGCCCCGACCGAGAATGATATAACCCCGCGTTGCTCATTATGGCGAGCGCGGCGACAGCAGCGCGAATTGGCGGCCCGGGTAGCGGTACTGCTATTGGCAACAACGCAGGCCGTCTGAGAACTTAACCCGCCGTCTGGCCGTCAGACCCGGATACCGCCATGGATTGCGGGCATCGACACGGTAATTTCATCACCACGATTTTTTACCCATTGAAAACAATGGCACTTAGCGACGCGCCATCGACGGGCCGTGAAGTACAAGCGAATGGAATGGAAAATTTGGGTAAGCGACGGCTACAGGGAGTTTAACGAAATCTGGCGGTGCTAGGGCCAAGTTAGATCGTTCCAGAAAAAATGGCCTCCTGCACCCTTTACAACAGGCGGAAGGTCCATGGACCTCAGTGTCCATAGATTTCATTGTCAAACTCCCCTGCTCCAATGGTTTCACAGCGGTAATGGTGGTGGTAGATCGCTTTACCAAATTTTCCCTGTTCATTCCTTGTACTTCTGCAATTACGTCAGAAGAAATGGCGCGTCTATTCGTTCGCCATGTGTTTTCAATGTTCAGCCTTCCCCAGGAAATCATTAGTGACAGGGGTACCCAGTTTTGGAGCAAACTCTTGTCGATCCTTAAGATAACCCCCTGTCAATCCATGGCGTATCATCCCCAGTCTGACGGCCAGACCGAGCAGGTTAACCAAGTTCTCAAACAGTACCTGCGTTGTTATGCAATAGCAGTGCAAGATACCCGGGCCAATGACCTGCCTCTTGCCCAATTCGCATATAATATTGGGACTCACGCTTTCACAGGTTTCTCACCATATGAAGCAACATTGGGTTATAACCCATCATTCTCAGTCGGGGCATGCTTGCAACCAGAAGTGCAAGCTGCTGCAGATCATGCTGGCCATATTCGATTGACCCAAGCTTTAGAGCAGGAACATCTTACTAAAGCTATTGACAATTACAAGCATTTGTGGATTGTAAGCACCTTCCAGGTCATGACTTTAAGGTGGGTTCCTATGTCATGCTCAATACCTGCCATTTGCAAATCCAAACCCCTTCCCGCAAATTCGCCAGCAAGCGTTCAGGCCCCCACTTAGTGGAGGAGGTATTGGGTAATGGGGCGTTTCAATTGAAGCTTCCCGCGCATTGGAAGCAACACCCAGTTTTCCATGTATCCCAGCTGTCGCCCTTCAAGGGTGTAATTCCCACGGACCCAGAACCAAATGTCATCAACAACAAGGAGGAAGCTGAAGTGGAGGCCATCCTGGCATCTCAGAAGTTGTGACAATCAGTCCAATACCTTGTGGCCTGGAAAGGATATCCAGCTTATGAAAACAGTTGGGTCAAGGCACGCGATTGCGCGAATTGTATGGACCTGGTTGACGCTTTCCACGCATCCCACCCTGAGGCTCCCCGCCCACTGCAGAAGGCTGCGACAATTATGGCTATCAAGTTACCCAAAGCGCATAAGAACGTGGCTCTGTTGCAATTTCCCGTGGGGGGGCCATCCCTTTGGGAAAAGGAAAGGGTAATGTAAGTCTCAGGGAATGTCCTTTGGTTCTCAATTGAGCTATCTTTTCATTCCCAAGTAAGAAAACACCAAAGAGGATGGCAGTACCCCTCATCACCCAAGGCGATCTCGCCCAATTAGTTGATAAGCAATGGGTGACAGCCCATCCGCTTTGGATCCCACCCCTGATTTCCTCACTCACCTCAGCAGAACTGTTGCGGGGAATCAGTGAAATCTGTGCCGAGATTATTGAACTGAAATCAGTTGGATCTAATTCAGGTGGCAATTGGAGTGATGGCCAAAATCTAAATGGTTGTAAAAGCATGAAGAATGAAATATTGGCTGGATCGCCCAACGGTTTTTATTTGACCCTGAAGTCAACAGAACAAATATTGGGCGATATTGCTGAGAGTTCAAACCCTCCAATAGTAATGAAGGCATTGCGCCTGATGGGCCTCTATCAACTGAACAAACAGTTAATCAACCGAGTGCGGGTGGGTTGGCCATCCTGAACCTGTTCCCAACCAAATGGTCCCATCCCTATATTGGATGGCCTTGAGGGATTCCCATTGCTCGTCAGGCCAAATGCTGTCGTGCTAACCGTTGGAAACATAATTGACCCCTGGTCCAGACGTTTGAGGTCAAACTGACAGAGACTCAGCCTGCCGCCAAATTTTGTGATGATGGTTCCCAAAGAATAAACCCCCCCTCTACCATCCAATTCGCCGGTTAGGCTGAATTTGTGGATCCTAACCACGTTTTCACCAATTGACCACTATTTAATCAGTTGCAAGGCACTGAGAAGATTGTTGGTCAATTTTTCTTACTTTATTTCCCAAATAAAAATTTTTGTTAAAAACCCCAAATTTTTACCTCCCTCCTTTCAACAACATTCCATATGGTGTTTGCCTGGTGGTCCGCCGCCCCGCAATCTGGGTGGGCCATACTAATTCTCTTGGTTACCATGATTCCCTCTATCACCAATTGGACTTAACAAGTTCAAAATTTTTGTCTCTACAACCCAGTTCTCATGACCTTTTGGCAGCAATATACAGGGATTTTATGGCCCTATGTTCACCAACTAAAAGAGAAAATCCACCTCTCTTTACCCCCAACGAAATGGTTTTAACAACCAAGAATCTCGCAGAAACTATCCCAGTAGTTTCCACCCCTGTTAACAGAACTCCTGGGTCCTAAATTTATTCAGTGTGGTTTGCTGTTAGGATACTCCTAACCCTGACTTTCTGCCACCAATTTATGGCATCCTATTTCCTGGCTCCATATCAAGTTGTATGGTCAGCAATGCCTCTGGCATTCTGGCTTGCTTTCTGGATGCTTACGCACCCTGACTATCAGTCCAGTCTAAACTTCTTCTGCCATTTCCATGACACACATCCACTCTTTGGTCCATGCCAGCAGTTAATTGGACCATCCACCGGGAGAATTCATTATGTAAGTATTAGATACCTTCAGTAAAAAATTTACGTTAGGTGGCGTTGGATGTCATTAATCTCCCAAAAGCTACTCAAAATGGCCTCCCAATTATCTCAACCAAAATTAGAGGCAGCATTGTATAACTCAAGGATCCGGGTGTAAATTTGGTGGTTTAATCCTAACTTTCTCTGCATCTCCATATGGTGGAGTGCGAGCAACTGCATATGTTAGTGTAAGGCAGGATGCACTAATCGTTGGAGGCGTGAATCTGTATGAATTGCTCCTATACCTTTTTTGAAAGCTCTGCAGAGGAATAGAATTGGCGCATTTGAATAGTCCAGGTAGAGCTGCTATGAATAGTTTTCCCACCAGAGGTTGCAACTTCATCTAGAAGCTCTCAAATTGTTTGGGCGACATTGGGATCCTGAATTTAATAGGTGGATTCATTGGGCACTGAGATTGTTAAAGGCATGGTCACAGAACTTAAGTTTTTGCAGTTGAGGTAGAGTCACGTCTTGATTATTCATGGTTCCTTCAGGTCAAACTTGTATTCTCCTCCATATTATGAGGGCTGTCTTTGCTGTAGTTGTTCATATGGAAGGTAAGTCTTCACCAAGACTTGGAAGGACCTGTCAGAAAACACCAGTTTTGTAAGACTTCGTCGTCCTCTCTGAAGGTCAGGACCTTCAAAGGCTGTTCAATTAAAAGTTGGATGGTTCTAGCGGAATCTTTTTAGGGATTAAATTCACTTAGGCAATCTATCAACTGAAATTTGTCATTAAGGCTACTCTTTTTGCTTTGAACAGGCAAGGTCTTATGTATAAAAAAAGGCAAAATAATCACTAGTGAAAATAACTATGAGATCTAAAGGCAACTTTTTAATCAAAATTTTGAGATATCTTAAGATGCCAAGATTTTCAGGATTGCCTAGGGGGAACTTGGCGTGATAATCAGGAATGAGTAGGGTAAAGAGACCTCTTTGAAGAGGTAGCAGGTGATGTAGGATTTTTTAAATATGACTTTCTTTTGCCAAGGCGGCCATTTCAGCGAACTCCAAATGGCAAGATTTTCACCAGCTGACTCAGTGTCTTTGTTAGTAAAGGTGGTGGATCCTTCTGGAAAATGAGTTTATTTCGCTTGTTTAATATTTAATTGTTCAAGTCAGCCTCAATGCTCATTTAATTCGTGGAGCTTCTATGACCAAGTTGTGACTCAGGTCATGTTTAAATCCTGCTCAGATCGTCCAATTTTCCCATGATTCATGACAGAGGGATTTTTTAATCTACTCATACTCATGCACCTTGCTTGGAAAATCTGAATTGAGCAGTACCAACCTACAAAGACTTTGCGGATAAGAAGTGATCTTCTGGAAATGTGTTGGAAGTAGACAAGAAAGCTTACATGTATTCTCACAATATGCATTGGAAATACCATGTTAAACTTTCTCACAGACGTATAGGGCCATATAAGGTCTCAGAGGATATAGGAAGGTGGCTTGCCATCTGGATCTGCCTGAAAATTGAAAACCCATGATTTTTTCCATCATTCACTTTAGCACAAAAAATAAGTAAGTGCCTACCACAAAAGAAGGTTAAAAAGCTGGTACCACCACTTGATAAAGGTTCATGTCCTGAATATGAGATGGAGGCTTTTAAAGGGAGATGAATACATTTTATTCAAGTGCAATACTTGGTCAAATGGACTTGATATCTCGCTGAAGAGAGCACCTACAAGCCTAAGAAAAAAACTGAAAAATGCAGAAAATCTGACACGTAAATGGGAGAATAAGGCCTTGCAGGTAGATTCAGCTTTAGTGGGAGAAAATTTTAGGGAAATTTTGACATGAGTAGGATTCTAAAAACACAAATTAACTATCAAATTACAAAATTGCCTTTTGAAATTAGTTTTAAGTTACACATCAAAGAACAAGTGAAACAAAATTGGGTCATTTAATTGCTTGCCAAAACTCAATTGCTAAAAGATTAAGACAGGTATTATAATACCAAATTTTATTTTCAAAGAAACAATTACACCATAGGATAAATTATGTTTAAACAGTGATTATAGAAGCTCAAGAGTAAAGTAGTCTACTCTTAAAAAATTAACTGAGCTTGATTGAGTCCAGGGAGTGAAAAGGTAATATATGACTAAGGCTTATTTGTTAACTTTGCAGTCAATAGTTTTGTTGATGCAAATTCCTTTAAGTTCTTATAAATTTTAATACTTTTTCCCAATATATTTGTAAGAAACAAAGATTATACAAACAACTAAATACTTTATTAAAACTACACTAACATTTTCATTTTCTTAAAAAAAATTTGAAATTTAATAATCATGAGAAAAAACACCACTATCTGAACAAACATCTCTATCTATAATTTCGTGGTTAGGCATAGTTAATGCAATTTTCTTGACAGAAAAGGGGCTGGGTGAATCAGTTCTTTAATTATTAGTTTGAATAGCCATTTTCACTGATTTTCTTTATATGGTCTAAACCACCTCTTTATTATACTAGCCTTTTCTCAGAAACAGCAAGTTCATGGCTTGCTATTTTAAGCTGTGATATAGTAGTTCCAGTCCCTGACACTGGGTACAATATCACACCTGATAATAAAAATTTAAAATTTATTGGGAAAGGAGGATTAGTCCCACTAAACCAAAGTGCAGAATTCTGATAGGCCAAGAACCTAATAGAACTCCTTGCTATATAATATCTTGGCTTGGGCATTGGTGCACAATGCCAACACAATATTATATTGTTCTCCAGAAAAAGTAAATTTGATAAAATTGAACTCAGAAGGCGGTGGTCATTGAGTGTGTTCCACAACTGGTGCACTCTCCTCTCAAACGTTCTATTTATGTTCATAAAACTACATTTGCTTTACTATTATATTAGAATAAAGATATTCTATAATTTGAGTTTTTTGAGATTACACAACCAGAGACAATGCACTTGAGGATGGGGGAAGGTGAGGAAATGGAAATTTTAAATTAAAACCTTCTAACCAGGCAGAAATGAAAAATGCCTATCCAACCATAGCAGAGGAGGAGAAGTGTCAGGCGCCTCCACAGTGGCTGATATGTCAAAAAATATGCTAGTCATGGCAGAAAGCAGAGGAGTGGGTGCTTCAATGGGATGAGTCTTGAGTTCATTGTATGGTGGATTGTCAGTTATGAGCATGGCAATGAACATCAAATTTAAAATTTAGCAGGGTCATGTTCCACTGGATGTGGATGTCAGGGAGTAAGGAAAATGCAGAGATACTCAAGAATTGTGGTAGTCTATCTAATTGTTGCTCGCTGGTGGTGGTTATCTGGATTCCACAACCAATTTATTTAAATTAAGGATAAAAAACACTAATAAACAGAAAGCTGGTTTTTATATTTATTAGTGAAAGTGCGGGGTAAGAAAAACAAACCCTCTCAATATCTTACCACTCAGTATTTAAACTGTATTGAAAACTTTTCTTTCTCGTTGCAAACACTTTTGCAACCCATTCAATTCAATACTGAATCTAGTTTGATAATCTCATAGAGGGATTAGTCTGCGCCCATGTCTGGGAGCAGTTGGGCAAGCAAGGCAAGAGGAGCAGGCGGAAGGCCCGCGGCCTCTAACGTTCAAAAACGCCCTGGAGAATATGGCGGAATAGAAAAAAATCTAAAAAAAACGGTGGTCACAATTTCCCCGGAGATACTCGCGTGGCAAGCACAATGCAACCAGTACATCAACACGCCACATTTCCAGCCACTTTCGTTGGTGGAATTCAGAGTCCGTGTGTATCTGGACATCCAAAAAATGGCCCTATGGGAAAAATTTTGTGAAGATGTACACAAAATTTTCCTGACCGCGGTGTACGTTGCACCTCACTCCATGTCATGCGGTTGGCTGGACCTAGGTTTTGAAAGCAAAATAGCAGCAGACGAGGCTGCAGCAGTGCGCATAGTGGTCAACCTCCCGAAGGGCAATGGGTCATCAAAACTAAATGCACCAGATGGACAAAATCAAACCAAATTTTCCTCACGTTTGACTTTTTGCCTACTACAGTAAAAAGTGACATTTTGGAGTAACACCTGAAAGATGGTCTCGCCATATATGGCGAAATACAATCTTTTGAAATGCAACGTTTCACGCTGATGCCACACCTGTGCACCAGCAAAGCCATCACAGTTCTGACCCCAACCGAGGAGATCGCAAAGGACCTAACCCAGATCCTGCACTCCACCTTTATTGACATCGCAGGGCACACCACCCACCCATTCTGGGTAACCGTGGACAGCGCGCCCCCCATTTGCACCCACTGTGACGCGTTCAGCCATAAGTCGCATGCATGCCCCATCAAAGAGGGCGTCACATTCCAAGAGCACCCCTCAGCAGCCATGGCCAGCGGAGAGGCACACTACAAACCAACTGCAAGCACCAAGGAGGCTTTCCCGTGGGGAGCACAAGGCTGCTACTTATTGGTAAAGCCCATCTCCCCGCAGGAGCAGAAGAAGGCCAAGCAGGCCCATAGGACCATGGCTAAGGAAGTGGCCAAGGCCACCACCACCATCCCACACTCATAACGCCAGGAGGACATGGAGACCTTCGCGGCGGAAGCAACTCAGGAATCCATCACCCAATCAGATTGGGAGGCCCATGCTGAATGGGCCACTCAATCCAAGGATCGGATGGGAGATTCAATCTCACCCAATTGCTGCACCCAAGCCCCAGTTGAAACCGACTTGGGACCTATCCCAACCAAAAAAAAAAAATTTTGCCTCACTCAACGGTGCACCGAACTTATCCACACCACAAAAAATTCGTCCGACATCAGGAAAATAAAAAGCGAAGGCCAAAGCCAATGAGACTCTTTCTGCAAAAATTAATAAAAACCCTGATAGCATTGCTGCTAATACCCGCGCTGCTGTGAAAGCCCGTGGGGACCTGGAAGAGGCTGGTGGGCCCGGGGCCCACCCTCACACCTAAGGTGTGATGGGGGAAACCTTCACTCTAGGGATGCTGAATATTACCGGACTCAAGGCCTCCCTGTCCCAGGCTAGGAAACCGAGTTTTTACAAAACAACTTACCCTTGGATATCCTGGCCATCCAGGAGTCTCACTGTCTATGAGGTTCTGAGGAAGCTTGGAAAACAATGCTCCTACCATCCCTATCTTTTGGTGAAGCACTGTGGGGTGCTAATTTGAAAAAACAATTTTTTCAAATTTACATCTTCAGAAACATTCCTAAATGGCTGAGTGCTCATCGTCACCTTCTCATGGGCCGATGTTGCACACACAATTGTCAACATTTATGCCCCAAACGGTGCACATGAGCGTCGGGAATTCTTCTTGTTGGTCAAATCCCTCCCGCTACCCCCAATTCTTTCCTAATTGGTGACATGAACTGTTGGCTAACCTCACCAATGGACCGGTGGCTGCCCTCACCCCACACCCCACAGGGTCACGTAGAACTACGCATTCTAAAAGCCACCCTTGGGTTAATGGATGCGCTGCTGTGACATGCCCCACTGCTCGAAAACATGACGCGTCCCCACGTCCACAATGGCCAATTAAGGTCCATGACCCGTATTGACCTTATTCTAGCACCAACGAAATTCCAACCCCACATCTCTACTTCAAAACAACGAAAATGGAATTCTCCGACCACCAACTGGTCTCAATAACATACCACTTACCCATCACAGTTGCAAAGGCCCCACATTGGTGCAAAATCCGCCCCCCAGAGCTCGCGTCACCAGGATTTTCCACGTGGGTGGAAGAGGCAACTTTGGCAAAATCGTTTGTTGCACCTTTTTGTGTGGACCCCATTTCCACATGGGCAACTTTCAAAGAAGACACCATCCGCCACTATCGCCATCTCTCATCCAGACGCTCATGAGCCACATCGGTGGTTATATAGCGCATGCTGGTGGAATTAGCCCACTTGGAGTCCAACATTCCAGCCTCAGGATGTAGCCCTGCATGGGGCCAGAAGTGGGCGGAGGCAGCCGCCCACCTCAACGCACTCGAAAGGCAACACAAACATTGGGTTTGTGTCCAATACAGGGCCACATGCATCACTAAAGGCGACAAGTGCACCGCATACTTTTTCAAAAAAATTTTGCACCACGCCAGAGTGTGGCCTGCACACAGGTGCGAAGATCGGATAATTCTATTGTGGACATACCAGCTGAAGTGGCAATTGAAATGCAAAGATATTACTCCAAGTTATACCGAGCCAAACCAATTCAGCCAGCCAAAATGGCGGAATTTCTCGACCAAGCTCATATCTGCACCATTTTCTAATACCCAGAAATAATGAATTTAATTACTCCAAACAAATTATGGACTACCATTCGCAGTGCGCCAAACCAAAAATGCCCAGGCCCAGATAGCATTCCATATGAGTTTTACAAAAAATATTTTAAATATATATCCCCATTGCTGCTAGCCTCACTCAACCAAAGCCTGTTGAAACGCGCCTCCTACCAGGAGGACATGAGGCCTTTACGGTCACACTCTTCAAGAAAGGGGATAGGCTAGACTTAGCCAACTGTCGCCCCATTTTTCTAACAAACACAGACACCAAAATTTTAACCAAAATCATGGCTAACTGTTTAGGGACTGTAGCATCTGCCACCATCTCCCCAGAACAATTTGGTTTCATCCCCAGAAGGTCGATTTGGGATAACGTGCACTCTGTGGCTAATGTGTGTCAGTCCACAGCCTCTGGGGCACTTGTATTCTTGGACCAACAAAAGGCCTATGATAGAGTAAACTGGGAATACCTTAGGGCCTGCCTCCAAAAATTCCGCCTACCTCCCCGCTTCATTAACTGGGTGATGCTGCTCACGGAATCTGCAACAATGGCAGTGCGCGGCCCAGGTTTCCTAACGGAAGTAGTCCATCCTCAAAGGGGCCTGCGACAAGGGGACCCCCTTAGCCCACTCTAATACTTCGGCCTTGACCCACTACTGCGAAATGTGAATGCCCAACTCACTGGGGTCCATGTGCCAGGCCAAACCCCAGTCAAGATGATGGCATTTGCAGATGATTGCGTGGTGGGGGTGTCTAATAACAAAGATGCACGCGCGCTTGAAGCCCTCATCCAGGAATATTCCCGGGTAAGCAACGCGGCACTGAACGCCTCCAAAACCGAAATCATCCTCCTTGGTCGGTTTCAGAACTGCTGGGCCCCAGCAAGTAGTTCCCAACCCGGCCCATCTGCTCGCCCACGTCCACGCCTTACTAACTCAAAACACACCGCTCCACTGGTGCTCCCCTTTGTGCCACGACCTACCATAGGACTGGTACGCCATCTGGGCGTGTGGTTGGAGCCAGGTGGTTATGCGTCAGCAGTAATGGAGGGCCATATACTGGACAACGTGACGAAGCGAATCGCCTCTCTCAGAGCCCACCCTACTACCCTCGCTGGCAGGGTTGTTCTTGCCAACTCTATGCTCCTATCCAAAGTCTGGTTCTGAGCCCATGCCATCCCCTTCTCCCCAAGCTTCTTCAAATCCCTGTATGCTTTGCTACAAGGTTGGCTTTGGTCAGGCCGCCCTCCACCAGTACGGCTAGAGGTCATGTTTGGCCCTCATCATCATGGTGGCATGGGCCTACTTGACTTCAAAGCCCATGCCGCCAAGATCCTGGGCACCTGGATTGCGGCCGTCACTGCTCCTACACTCCCATCCCAACACTGGTCCCGCGCAGCCCACTCCAAACTTCTCCCAAGCCTTGGCCTCAACAATCCATCAAACCCCCACTCCCTGATGAAATACCTCGCTTCACGCACATCGGCCACAGGTCCTCACGGGACCAAAACCCACTACAAACGAATCCTACTCTCCATGCGAAGCGCAGAGTGGAGAATTTGTATTAGTGGACATACAACCCGAAGAGGCCGCCCCTCTCCTCAATTCACACAAGAGGTACAGGGGCTACCCATCCATGATGGTGTGATCCCCATTCGACCCCAAGTCCTATCCAGGGTGGACTACCTGGACATGATGGACATCCTTTATTCCACTGAGACCTAAAAGACTATCTGGAAATACGCACGCCATCCTCTGTTGCAGCCTCAAGTCCGCTCCCATGTGTGGCGCTGCCTGAGGCGGGTGTATCGTACAGCTGAGCACTCTAATGCTTTACACTCATCCTGTGTCGTGTGTGGCCAGTATGGAACGCTGTTTCACCGCCTGGAGAAGTGCCCCACCTCTAAAGTAATATGGCGCGAAGTCCAACGTCTGCTAGGCCAGGATCAAACACATCCCTTCAGTCTGTCAAGAGATATGTTTGCTTCATCAATGGCCTCCCCCTCCCACCCTCCCTCCATGCTCTGGTGGTTGCAATCGCCATGTGGACTATCCACACGATTGTCTTGGATGCCATCGCTGGATCCATCCCCACCCTCCCTGAAGCTGTCCACAGATTCCGGTCTCATTTGGTGAATCACTTTCAAGCGTGGATGTTTGGATATCTCCCACCGCGTCGCTGACAGCTGGTCTCCTCCTGGTTCCCAGTCTGGTTCATCAAATCAGACCCCTTCCTCCACACGTGCTCAATAGTGGCTACGTCCCCTACACACGTTCCCTCCCCCTTCACATAAGTGGCGTTCCCGCTGGCAACAAGAGATAGCATCGCTTCTCTGGGGTGCCTCCCCCTGGTACTAAGTTTTGTCTCATCTGAGTCATATTCGGAAGTGTCTGTCCCATGGTCAGCCTTCCCCGCAATAAATTTAAAGTATTTAAACTGTATTGAGGATTAAAAGGAATTCAATGGTAATTTGGAATAGCTTAGTATGGACTAAATTAGGGCATATGTAAATTCGACCTATCATGGCTCAGAAAAATTTCTTCACTTTGGCTGAACAACTGATGGAAAATTATTTTTAGGCAATACAAACCTGTGGGGTAACAATTTAATCTTTAGCCAATCCCGTTAGAGAGAGATTTTTGCATCTTGGGGACCCACCAAGCCTATAAAAGGGGTTGGTCCCCGCTTAGTTGTTTGCTTTGAATTAAATGTGGCCTGGGGATGAACCTCATATGGACTCCCCAGATTCCGCTGCATAGTTGGTACAATCTGACTGCTTGAACTCATGCTATTTGCCCGAGAGATATTGCCAAAATGTTACCCCAATCTGAAGGGTTCCATTGTGAATTGAAAAAAGTCTTTAGGCCAATAATTCATTATTGCCATCCAAAATATTATTATCATAAGGCCAGACTTGTAATTGGATGATTGTATTTGATAAATTGAAAAGATTCTCATTCAAGACATTCTTTCGTCAAAGTCGAGATGAAAAGTGTCTGACATCACCCCCTTTAAGAATGTTGGGGGGAGAATAGAACCATATGAAGCGGCCATGTACCTGATTGATGGTAACCCCTGTAGCCAAGGACTTTATAGAGTACTTGTTTCCTCCTTTATAAGTGATGGTGAAAGGACCCTACCAAATTGATCCAAGCTTGCCACTTCTAAGAGTGATGCAACTATGGTAGTACAGGACCATATCAGACACTTGGAATGAAGGTAAGGGGGTTTGGAGCTCATTGGCAGTCACCCCTTCTTTAGTCACCGTTTTAGCTAGATTGGTCATAGCCTCATATTGGAGCTGGATAATTCGCTAAGCCAATCTTCTCATGGCTTTCTCAGGTTCCTCAACTCTAGAAGAGAATACATCTTTATCTAAGAGTACAGGTATTCCTAGTTCCCGCCCATAAAAGACATGTGATGAGGCTAAATTTAAAATCTAGTGATAACTAATCTGATAGGCCATTAGAGCACTGGGTAGGAATTGATCCCAGTGAAGTTGATCAGAAGATGCCATTTTTTGTAAAAATGGAGACCAAGGCTCCATTTGCTCTCTCCACAGTCCCGTTGGTAGATTGATTATACGGGGCTGAAAAAAGTTGTTGGGCTCTCATGGAAGTAGCCATGATTTTAAAAGCTCTAGAGGTGAAGTTCTTACTATTGTTGCAGAGTAGTATTTAGGGAAGCCATGACGAGAGAAAATGTTTTGATGTAAAAGTGTCTGTGGAGTTTGGCCATTTAGCAGGGAGAGCCACGGCTTTAACCCACTTACTAAAGTGGACAATGCCTACTAGAGTAATTTTTTTCCACCAGTAGTCTGTTCGAGGGAACTACTACATCTAGTCTGATGGTGTGGAAGGGTTGCTAAAGGTAGTTGGTTAATATTGGTATCTAGTCTTGAAACTGGATCACTTCTTACATGTGAGGCAGGCATCCAAGTCTTTGCCAATAGTTTCCATAATACCTCCCCAATAGTACAGCTCCCTAGTCCACTCATAGGTTTTCTTTACTCCCCATGACCTAGGATAGAGTGAGCTTCCATGATAGCAAGTACAAGTTCTAAGGGTTGAAGGTAAGGCAGCTGTCATGTTTACATGACATAATTGAGGGCACCAACATCAAAGACAAGGTTTGGTGGCAGGAGGTCCAAAGGGTCAAGTTGCAGGACTTAACTGACCTAAAGCACACCTTGGACCAACGCTGGGTACAGGCCAGATATGCCCAGGTTGGTTCATGTGAGGTCATAATGCCCAGCCCCGTGTTTTGGCTTTGGCGTTAAAACGGATGAGTTGCCTCTTAAATGATGATGGCTCAATTTAGTTACTTGGTGAATGGGGGTTCAGAACCCGTTCAGTTTAAAACATTTTCAGCTCAGGTTGGCCTTAACTTCAATAAATTACTTGAGTTCAGACAATTTCAAAGTATAGTACCCTGTCAGATGGAAGTGTGCGCTTATTTGTGCCTTGGCTTAGTACCACTTTCTCCAATAGATGATTTCCCCAGTTCAGCTTAGATATATTTTTTGATACCAACCTTTCTCGTTGGTTGTCTTCCTTCCTTTAATAAACCCCTTATTAGTTTTACATTTTTATTAAGTTGACTTGGGAGAACCTGTGCGTGGACTTCTTCAAGGAGTTCTCACATCACATTAGCTAATTTATTTTTGTCTTAAAAATATAACAGCATCAAAGACACCGCTGGGCCACCCAGGTTTCCTCCAGACTGAGGCACCCGGTATCTCTAGCCCTGTTCATAGCTTGGTTATAAACGCCCCTTTTAGCACAGCTAAGTCTTAAAATTTGTTCAATTTCTATTTTTGTTTCCATGCTAACCACCCTCACCCTATGTCACTATAGCTCAAGCACCCTCTGCAGGACTATCTTTCCTTTCACTCTTATGACTAGTTCCCTTTCTTTGGTCCTGTGCAACGTGCACCAACACGCTGGGAACTGAATATTATAGACACTCTCCTGACAGCAGCCACTCTTTCCCCACCTTCTTATACAACTTCCCACTCTCCACTTTAGTGTTGAGGTTTGCCAGGCTGACATTTTCTGGACAGGCTCATCCTCATCCTCCCAGTCATCAGGGTTCATTAAGAGTTCATATACCTCTCCCCTCACTATTATCCAAGTGCAGGATGGGCAGCAGAGTTAACACATCAACATTCATGTGGCGGGTTTCAACACAGTGTTCAATCTTCATGTCATAATGCTGGAGCTTTAGAGCCCAGCGAGCTAACCGGCCATTAGGATCCTTCATGTATTGTAACCATTTCAACAAAGCATAGTCCATAATCACAGTATTGTGACCCCATATAGGAAAGGGCGGTAGTGCTTTTCAGCTAACAGAAGGGCAAGGCACTCCTTCTTTGTTATGCTGTAGTTGCGTTCCGCCTTTGACAGCATCTTACTAAATTAGGATACAGGATGATCTAAAATTTTTTCATCCAATTGGGCTAAGATGGCCCCAACGGCATAGTTTGAGGCATCAATAAACAATATAAAGTGTTTTCTATAATTGGGATGCCTCAGGATAAGATGTTGTTGTAGCAGTTTCTTTAGCGTCTCAAAAGCGGTATTTTGTTCAGCACCTCAATGAAAATGGGTATTCTTGATCAATAGGCGGTCAAGGGGCTCGCTGAGTTGGTGAACTTAGGAATGAACTGATGGTAATACCCCATCATCTCTAGAAATACCTGAATATCCCATAAATCTTTAGGGGAACATTTTTGAGATAGGTTCAACCTTATCTTTTATGGGTTGGATATCCACCTGGGAAACGGAGTTCCAAGGAAATATAATTTGCTTTGGTAGAAGGTACACTTTGAGTGTTCAAACTTGAAATTTGAGTCACGTAAACGTTAAAACACCTCCTTCAGGTGAGCAAAATGTTCATTGAGAATTTTTGAGAACACCGTAATGTCATCATGGTAGATGATGAAACAACTTAACTTTAAATCCTACAAGAAGTGATACATAGAACGCTGACTATTTGCAGGTGCGCTGCACAACCCTTGAGGTAATTGGGTGAATTGTAAGAGACCCTCACTGCAGATAAGAGCTTATTTCTCCTTGTCTTGAAGAGAAAGATCCATTTGCCAATAGCCGCTTGCCAAGTCCATTGCAGAGAAGAAGTTAGATCCAGAGAGTTGTGCCAAGGTGTCACAATGTGGGGGATAGGATAGCTATCCTTTTTTGTGAGGTTATTTAATTTGTGGTAGTACATGACTGCCCAATGACCTCCGTTCTTTTTTTAGTTAGCAAATGGGGGGAAAACCAAGGGCTTTGTGATGGAAATAGTAAACCCGCGTCTAGTAACTGCTGAAGCTCCGTCCTCATCTGCTGTTCTTCCATCTTTGACATGCGGTAAGGTTTGGACCTAATAGGATGGGCATCACCCACATCTATGGGGTGGCTCTATCCCTTCATGTGGCCATAGTCATTATTTGACTTTGAGAATATATCGCTATATTCTTCAAGTAAAGTATGGACTTTTTCCAGATCATCAGGGGTCAGCTCATCTGAGATATGGACATTTGGTAAATTTACATACCAGGTGAGCATTGAGCAAGCCCAAATCTGTCATTGAGCCAATGTAGTGGATACGTTCAATGTCCTTCACCGGGATTAATAAGCCTTTGCCAATCTGCTGGTGCTTTCTTATAACCATGTCCTTGCCGGTGAGGTTTCCCAGCAGAATATTAATAGGCCTCTGGTAGTCTGGGTCTAATATCCCAGGCAATACCTGAGGCTCTAAGGGGCTTACACCCTCAAGACTTATGAATTGTAACAATCAATGGTGTGGGATTTGGAGCGTGATTTTTGTTTCTCCAATCGTTGTTCACCAGACTTAATCAAGACCTCATATGCAGCATAGAAAGGGATACCATCCCTAGCATCCACTGAATCAGAAAATTTCTTTGTGTTGCGCCCAGAGGTGGAATAATGCAAAGTCATAGATGAAAAGGGGTATTCAGCCAGGAAATATTATTTGTTCTTGCTGGGATCTTTATTATATAAGACTAAAGGGACTTCATTATTGAGTAAAGAGAGGAAACCTTGCTTCATGTTAATTATTCCCTCTTACTCAATCATAAACTGGGTACCCATGAGCATATCATAGATGTTGATGTCCAAGGCCACTTCAGTATCCAATAAGGTAATCTTTCCAACCTGAATGGGAAGGGAAGAGTATGCCCATATGGCATGGGTTTTATCAGGCCTGCGGTTCCAAATTCTTGATTGTACTTTAAGTCAGGCGCCAGCTTTATCTTTTTGATGAGTTTAGTGGAGATTACATTAACTGCGGAGCTAGTATCCAGGATGGCCATTACCTGGACTTTTTGAATGACCACTTCAACCTTAGTGAGTGTTCCTCCAAAGTTAGGAAATAGGTCCAAGACCTCCTTGAGTTGGAACGTATAGGTTAGTTTATGAGCAGTCTCAGGGTATTTATCCAGGATGGATTTCATGGTATGGACCCGCTGAAGAGGTTTAATCAAGCCAGCTAAGAACTGATCACCATCGCTGGCAGTGTTAATAACTTTTGGACACCCTAGAATTTTGCTGAGTTACGTTTCCTCAGGTTTGGTAGTCTTGTCTACTTCTGCAGCTAGAACCAATTAGGGACAATCACTTCCGCAGGTGCTCAAAATATGTAGTAACCAACATCATCATAACCCCCTCAGATTCATCCCAAGGGTATTCTCAACAGCTGTCAAGGTCGCAATTGAGGTAGGGAGACATCCACATGAGGTTGGGTAGCTATCTTCTGATCATAAGTCTTTCCAGCAAGTCCTTTATTGTCACAGGGGTTACCCTTAGGGCATGCAACTACCAGCTTGGCTGGAGGGGAAAGCACAGCGACATTAGTAAGCTTGTGTGGGAGCACGGTACTAACTGCATTACAGGTCTTAGACCTACAGGAGGGAGTTGTATCTGTTTTAAGTCTCACTGAGGGAGCAGGTTTCACAGGGAGGATAGGCACAGGTGGTTCACCCTCAGAAGTTATAAAGGCGAAAGCTCCTCAAAAGTTAGAACTGATATTTTCACCTCAGCTTCATTTGTTGTTGCACATGAATGGAAATCAGCAACTTTCAAAAGAGCCTCTTTTATGTCGCAGATGTTTTTGAAGTGGCGTTTCACTGGTTTGATATGCCTGGCTATAGAAGGTTGGGAAGATAACCAAGTTAACAAGGCTGTGATAGCATCATCAAGGTTTAGTATTTTAGAAGTTGACAACCTCTGCACAGCGAGGTAAAATCTCTCAGTAAAGGTAGCGATTGATTTGCCCTCATACATGCTAAGGTGCTTAAAGGCCTGTTTATCCCTGTTTAAACTCTACTTTGAACAAAATTAGCCAAAAGAGCCTCCTTAACCTCTAATTACGTGTGCATAGTATCCATATAAAGGACTATCATCTCTTGTTCCAAGCGACTTAAGAAAGAAAGAATGTGTTTAATTTTTTTATCAGTTCGCCCTGCATATCAGATTCATAATGATACACAGATGAAGCAATGCTTCTTCACCGGGGTGTACTTGTCTTTAAGAGGGGTTTTTAATAGCGCTGCTAAAGTTCTTTAAGACGGGATAAAGCGCTTGCTAGTTGCTTTTCCAGGGCAATTATCCTTGATTCATTTGGAAGGGGAATTAGAGGGTTACTCACTTAGAAAGCCTCCATTTTTAGTTGATTTTTTGTGGTGTACAGGAGCCCCTGTAGTGAGAACCACTTTGTGGGAAAACAGCTAATTGTTGCTCTCTGGTGCTGATTGCTACTGGATTTTACAACCAATTAATTTAATATAAATGATAAAAAACACTATTAAACAAAAAGCTGGTTTTTATGTGTTTTATTAATGTCGGCATGGGGTAAGAAATATGGGCCCTCTTGATATCTTATTGCTCAGTATTTAAACTGTATTGAGGGTCAAATGAGATCAATGGTAAGTTTGGAATAGCTTAGTATGGTCTGATATAGGGAATATGTAAATTCGACCTATTGGAGCTGAGAAAACTCACTTTTATTTTGGCTGAATGACTGATGGAGAATTATTTTTAGGAAAAACAAATCTGTGAGGTAACAATTTAATATATTTCAGCCAGACCATTAGAGAAAATTATTGCATCTTGGGTTACCCCTACCAATCCTATAAAAGGGGTTGGTCCCCACTTAGTTGTTTGCTTTGAATTAGATGTGGCCTGGAGATGAACCTCATATGGACTTCCCAGATTCCGCTGCATAGTTGTTACAATCTGACTGCTTGAACCCATGCTATTTGCCCGAGAGATATTGCCAAAACGTTACCCCAATCTGAAGGGTTCCATTGTGAATTGAAAAAAGTCTTTAGGCCAATATTTTATTATTGCCATCCAAAATGTTATTATCACGAGGTTGGACTTGTAATTGGCCAAATGTATTTAATATGTTGGGACAATTTTCGCCCAAGACATTCTTTCGTCAAAGTCAAGATGACAATTGTCTGACAAACATGTTTATATTGGCTTTGGGTTGAATTTCGCTGCCATAGTGACTTTGTGGAATGTGATAATTGTTTTCATGTGATTTGTGAGGATTTTGCACTTGGCGATGACAGAGAAGTGGGTGGGAAGGTGGGAGGGGGCACGCCATTGGCCAATAAGGCGGCTGATTTCTGTCAATGCCTTGTGTAGTGGGTGACATTCAGGTGAGGCCATCGCCATCATCATGAGATGGTTGTCACTTTGGTATAAGGCAGTGTATGGCTTTGGCACATAATGGTGAGAAGAGAATTATGAATCATAGTCTACATTTAAAATTGGCCAAAGTCAATTGAATTTGATGAGTTGGGAATGAGTTCTCCAATATTATTAACCTCATCCAGATATGCCCAGGGCTTCTAATTAACCCAAATTGGGGCATCCACATATGTTCAGGATTGGGTAAGTGATTGGGAATATTATACAATCGAGTAAACATATCATAGCCAAATTTTGAGCAATTTAAGTGCTATGAGACTTTGGTCCAACTAGTCATACTAAAAACTTCTACTGTATATAAAAATCTTATGTATAAGTGATCATTTATGTCATGGCACTGGTTAATAAAGTTAAGACCAGCCTGCCAGTCTGAGTGAGTAGACACCTTAAACTTGAGCCAGGATATTGGATGTTTAACTGTCCACACAACTCAATATTTTATCAGGAGGGGACAACTGAAGGGCAAACTTGAAAATTACCATTACTAGCATACCTGTAAGTAACCACACAGTTTTAAGGGTAGCGGGTACATATTCTTTGGGAGTGGTTCCTTAGGCACCCCAGGGGACAAAAACCGCTCTGGATTTCATGGAGCCAGCTAATAGAGTTGAGATTAGCCTTCCAGTCTGGTTGAGTAAACACCCAGAACAAAACCTTAATGCCAGAGGCATAGCCATCCATACAACTTGATATTTTACCAGGGGGAGCAATTAAAGAAAGTTGTTGAAATTCAGGCTGGTTTTATGTCCGCTGGTGCTTTTTATTTATAAATTTAATAATATATTTTCAGGAGAAATAACACTCAGAACTGCATGAATAAATGTTTTAGGGATTGTATACCACTTAAATTTAAAATATGAAAACCTTTAATAAATACTAGAAAGTTGCGTTTTCTATGATATTTCTTAATGGGGAAGAAATAGGTTAAAAAAGAGAACCATCTCAATACCTGGATGCTTAGTTTTTAAATTTTATCTAGGTTCAAATTGAGTCAAATGAGAAATTAATTATAAGCTAGATGCATCTGAATTAGGTAATATGGGCTTTTGACATATTGGATTTCTCGAGACTTGCCTCACTTCAACGTTAGGGCAAATGGTGAGTTGACATCCAGGAAGATGAATCCGTTGGGCAAGGATTTAATATATTCAGACCAATCAGAAGGCAAGAAACTAATTCTACCTGGTGTGACCCCAGAATGGCTCCCCTGATTTTGCCACTAATTTGGCATACCCCTGCTACTAACAATAGGCCTATTTGGCTGATAAGTGGGGGAAATCATATATACTCAATTTGAGGGGTTCCATCAAGGATCAACCAGGGGTTTTTGGGCGATACTAGCCTTATTTAAACCCGAATTACTATTAAAAAATCATACAGGTAATTGTCTGAAAAATGGTACTAACAATCACTGTTACCAACATGCTCACTACTAACCATGCCATTGAAATGGTGCAGCCTCAAATTCCACCACATTTATCTCTTTAGGCACCATAGACAGCCCCTGAATATTCTCTGGAAACACAGGTTGCCAACTTAATGAAAAGGTTGCAAAACTTTGCTCACTGGGGAGAAAGTACCTCAAAAGGCAAAGTCACTTCCAGACGCCATATGGCATCTAAATGGGGGGCAACCCCAGGTGGCCACTATAATGGTATCCTCAATCTAGTAGGGAGGGAGAAGTATTGTAATTATGACCATTATGGCCCAGTCATTACATATATTAGGAAACATGGCACCTATTGAGAAGCAGATATCAGATAGAAAATGTAACTTAAAATGGTGAAAAATCTGCATGGGTTTTGCCTATTCAAAAATAAAAACAAATGATTGACAACCATACCTGTGAGGGCTAATGTCTTAAGTGCCGGGGCTTGGGGAATAGATAGAATTTACACTAACAAATGGTAGCACAATCACATTCAATTTCAGTGAATCAAAATTCTAAACTCCTTACAATGCCAGATTTGTCTCATTCTGGTAAGCCAACTTAGGATTGAATTTTTCAAATAAGTTTCCCCACCCAGCGTGATTTTACTTGCTGAATTGGTGACGCTTATTCCATTGGATGACTGGTTATGCCCATGGCCAGGGAATTATGGTAGGTCCCATTGTCTATTAAAGGGGCTTACCACACCTGAAACTTCTGTGGATGGGCTTACCTTTTTTCAGTGTAGAAAAAACAACTTGACAGGGTACAAACCTAATTTATACAACAGGCTATTCAATTATGCCAGCCACCAATTTATCTCTTTTAACAACCCCTGAATTGGGGCCAAGACTACTAGGGGAGAGGAGCAGCCACAAATATCACATTGGTGATAGCTTCTTGCCGCTGCTACCTCCAGAGACCCCCTATAATTCTCTGCACCAACTCCTGGAGGTGAGATTGGGAGGCAGGGGAGCAATCTGTAGTGGGTAGGCCATCACCCACCTCTCATCTGCCACATGGGCTAAATTGCCCAGGGAAGCAAGAGGGATGGCCTCTTTCTTAGACCCCTTCCTTGTCTAGAGTGAAAACTCTTCACAATTAAGATGCACGAGGTGCTCCCAGGTCTTACACTGTGAACAAGATGGGTCAAATGTTAAGGAGGGCTGCAAACCATAGACCACTGTGTGGGGATCAACTCAAGGAGTAGGGCCAAGTCATGACATCACAAGGCATCCAAAATAAGGGACAACCACACGTGGCTACCATAAAAAAATCCTTATTCAAGTGGAAAGGGTAATAAGATGGTAATTATAGTCACTACAGCCCAAATATTATGAAGATCAGGAACCATGGCATTTGGTTGGAACGTTGTTAATGAATAGCTAAAATGATTAAATTTTATATTTTTCATGAAAAAATTTTTCATTAAAAACAAATGATAAAAATTGACTAACAACAGGACTTTTGGTGAACTGTTGTCTTAAGTGCTGGGGCTTAGGGGAATGTTGGGTTTCAGGGAATTGGTTTCTCGATGGTGCTTTGCACCCTGAATTTCAACAATGTTTTCAGGAGAAGTTTCGCTCTCTAATGCTAAAATAGATATATTTTAGGCTTGGTATACTACCAATATTTAAATAATAATACTTTAATTTCAATAATGGTTGCTTTTTTATAAGTTGTTTATTAGTATGGATCAGGGAGTCAAGAATAGAACCCTCTTAATATCTCAATGCTTAGTATTTAGACATATCAAGGCTTAAAGTGAGCGAGGCGTAAAATTTGGATTAGGCAAGGAATAGCCAAATTATG
The DNA here is from genome assembly GCA_022478985.1 of Massospora cicadina. Classification (NCBI taxonomy): domain Eukaryota; kingdom Fungi; phylum Entomophthoromycota; class Entomophthoromycetes; order Entomophthorales; family Entomophthoraceae; genus Massospora; species Massospora cicadina. The sequence goes on from JAKSZP010011081.1 coordinate 33,658, forward strand.
GAATATTTAATTTAAATTTACTCAAGGTGGACGACCTGGGGCTGATACTGCACTGATTAAGGGGGAAGTGAATGAATGGGAAAGGAGGATAAAACTAGAAAACTTCCATGCATGACGTATGATAGGCCAGGAACTCCATGAACTGCCTTTGCTATTTGCTAACTCATCTCAGGGCATTGGTTCACAATGCCAACACAGTCATAGTTGTCCTCTACCCAAAGTTTATCGACCAGGATCAAACTTGGGGAGGCAGTGGTAGAGGTTCCATATCTACCACTGGGGTATTCTCCCCCAAATTAGATAATATTAAGTTTTGGCCTATAGGAGCTCTCTAACATTTCCTCTCTTTGATGGAATGGCCAATGGAGGGTTGGTAGCAAGTAGGATAAATTTATAAGGCAAAGATTTAATATATTTTACCCAATTGGATGTCAGGACCTCAGAATGATTTTCCTGATTCCGCCGCAGGGTTGGCTCAACCTGACTACCAGCAATTGAGCATTTTAACTGAGGGGAATAAATAGAAGGATTACCCCAATTCAAGGGGTTCCACCAAGATTTTTCAGGGGTTTTTTGGCCATATTATCTTAAATGACCTCCAAATCACTATTTTTACAAAATTGGACATGTAATTGACCAACATTACCCCCTTTAAGAGAGTTAGGGGGAGAATAAGGGTGCAAGAACCGGCCATGGACTTGGTTAATAGTAACTTCAGTATCAAGGAATTTAATGGAGTACTCATCCCCTCACTTATAAGTGACCACAAAAGGCCTTCCCAAAATAGACTTAAGCTTCTCACTCCTGAGAGCGATATACTTGTGGTAATACAACACTAAGTCTAACATTTGAAAGGAAGAAATCAGCTTTTTTATGCTAATTTGTGGCCTCACCTTATTTAGAGATTGTTTTGACTAGGTTAGTCATGGCAAAAGACTTCAACTACATGATGTGTTGTGCTAATCTTTTATCAGCTTTGTTAGGATCATCTTTCCTACCAGAGAAGACGTCTTTAGCTAGTAAACCTGGTACTCCTGGTCCCCAACCATATAATATGTGAAAAGGAGACATTTTAGAGATTTGATTGTAGCTGATATGATAGGGCATGAGGGCACTAGGTAAGAATTGATCACAGTGTTGGGATCTGAGCTGACCATCTTTTGTAATATGGAAACTAGAGTTTTATTCGCTATTTCCACAGTACCATTCGTGAAAGGGTTATAGGAGGCTTAAAAGAGTTGCTGCGTCCTCATGAAAATAGCTAAAAGCTTTACCACCCATGAGGTAAAATTCCTCCCATTGTCACAAAGTAGGACCTGGGGACAACCATTCCAGGTGATAATATGTTGATGGAGGAAGTGGTAATGGCTTTGACGGTCTGAGAAGGAATAGCAACCGCTTCAACCCATTTGGTGAAGTGATCAATGCCTACTAGTATATAGCTTTTTGCTGGTAGTCTGAGGTAGCGGACCTAATATGTCTAAAGTTATTGCGTGAAACGGTTGTTGAGGCGTGGTGGGTTAGTATTGATACTTGGGTTTGTAGCTGGATTGCTTCTTAAAGACTAGGTAGGCGTCCAGCACTTCTAGGATAGACTCCATGATTTTCTCCCAGTAGTACCTACCTTCACCCACTTTATAAGTTTTGCGCACTCCACTATGCCTTAGAATATAATGGACCTCTATGATCATGAGGACTTGCTCGGAAGGTTGGAGATATGGCAATCAATTCACCCCTACTTTCTTATACAACTTCCCGCTTTCCACCTTGACGTTGCGGGAGTTCAGGCTATCATCTTTTATGCTGGTTCATCTTCATCAGCCCATGAGTCAGGAGTCATTGAGAAGTCATGCAACCTCTCTGCTTTGCTATTGTCCAGGTAAAGGAAAGGCAGCCAAGTCAAACCATCAACATTCATCTGGCAGGTTCCAGCGCAATGCTCAATTGTCATATTGTAATGCTGGAGCTTAAGAGCCCAGCGAGCTAACCGTCCAGTGGGATCTTTTATATTCTTTAACCACTTTAAAGAGTCGTGGTCAGTAATTACCTTAAATGAAGTTCCATATAAAAAAGGGTAGTAGTATTTGACGGTGAGTAAGACGGAAAAGCACTCCTTTTCAATGACTCTGTAATTGAGTTCAGCTTTTTGAGAGAATCTTACTGAAGTAGGACATGGGATGAATAACCCCGTTTTCATCTAACTGAGTCAAGATATCTCAAAAGGCGTAATTGGAGGCCTCTGTGAATAGCATAAAGGGCTTTCCATAGTTAGGGTGACGGAGGATAGGCCTTTGTTGCAGCAACTTCTTCAGGGTCTTAAACGTGGCCTTTTTTCAGCACTCCAATGGAAAGTAGTTTTTTTAGCCAAGAGACATATGAGGAGTTCACTAAGCTGGGCAAACTTGGGGATGAATTGATGGTAGTACACCAGTATGCCCAGGAACACCTGGATATCACGTAGGCTTTTGGCGCAGGCATCTTGGCTATAGCTTCAACTTTATCTTTTAGAGGTTGAATCTTATCTTTTGAGATGGAGTGTCCCAGAAAATCCAATTTCTTCTGGAAAAACGTACATTTAGAGGGATTCAGCTTTATGTTGGATGCCCACAAGCATTATAAACTTCCTTCAAATGCTCGAGGCGCTCATTGAAAGTTTTAGATTAACAGTGATGTCATCAAGGTAAACAATCACACAAATCAACTTAATATACTTAAGATGTGATCCATGGCCCGCTGTAAAGTGGCAGGCGCATTGAACAACCCCTGTGGTAGCCGGGTGGGTTAAAATAGGCCTTCACTACAGATGAGCGCACAATTCTCTTGTCTTTTGGAAAAAGTTACTTCTTCCAGTATCCATTAGCTAGGTCCATGGCAGAGAAGAACTTAGATCTGGAAAGTTTTTGCCAGAGCGTCGTCAATTATGGGGTTAGGGTAACTATCCTTCTTGATGAGGTTGTTCAATTTGTAGCAGTCCATAACTACCCAATGAACTCCATTCTTCTTCTTAATAAGCAAGAGAGGAAATGACCAAGGTCTTTAAAAAGGTACTAGAAGTCCTGCGTCCAGTAACTTTTTAAGCTCCTTCCTCACCTGGAGTTCCTCGACTTCTGATTTCTGATAGGACTTGGATCAAATAGGATGGACATCACCAACATTGATAATATGGCTCCAATCCCCTATGTGGCCATAATCATTATTACATTTAAAGAAGATGCTGTAGGATTCCAGTAAAGCGTGGATTATTTGAGCTCAGTGGGGGTAAGTTTGTCAAGAAATTTGAGCACAAGGCAATGCGCATAACAAATGATCTTCAGGTAAGCACATGTCTGACATAGACCTAATACAATGACTTGGTGGATCAGCTTAATTGAGATCAGTAGGCCTTTCCCAATCTCCTGATGCTTCTTTTTGACCATGTCCTTATTAGTAAAGTCCTCAGCAGGCTATTAATGGTCGCCGTTAGGCTGGTTATAGCAAACCTGGTAACACTAGAAGCTCTTCAGAGCGTATCCCCTCAATGCTTGTGATGTGCAATAGGCATTTGTGGGGAATCTGCAAAGTAACCTTGGTATTAATCACCTTCTGATCAACCACTTTAACTAATATCTCCTCTGTTACATAAAAGGGGATACCATCTAGAACGTCCACAGATTTTGGTAACTTCATTGTATTCTGCCCCGCTGTAGTATAATGCAAAGGTAAGGCGGAGGAAGGATACTCAATTAAGCAAGTGTATAATCTTTTATTTAATCCATTGTTAGTTAGAGCCAAGGGAACTTCGTAACGAAGCAGGGATAGATAGCCCTGTTTTAGGTTAGTAATCCCATTGTACTCGAGTATAAATTGAGTCCCAATGGGCAGGTCATAAGTGGTACTAGCTAAAGACACTACCTGGTCTGACAGGACAAGATTTTCAAATCAGATGAAGAGAAAAAAGTACGCCCCAATGGCACAAGTGTTATTGGGACTGGCAGTCTCAAACTCTTGGTTATATTAAAAGTCAGGGTCCAACTTGATCTTTTAATTAGTTTTGAAGAAACAGCGTTCACTGGAGAGCCAGTGTCAAGGATAGCTAGGACTTGTACCCCTTAGATTACGACCTCCACCTTGGATAGGTTCCCTCCAAGGTTAAGGAAGAGATCTATAACTTCCTAATATGGAAAGTGGATGTAAGTCTATGAGAAGTGCCGGGGTATTTGTTTTTAATAAATTGTAGCGTGTGGACCTGCTGGGTAGATCAAATTAGCGTGGCAATGACCTGGTCAGCATCACTGGCAGTATCAATAACCTCAAAACACCCTGGCACTTGATAGAGATAAGTCTACGTGGTATTGCGACCATGTCAACTATTTCAGGGTTCAACTGGTCTTGGATTTCCACTTCACTTGGGGTTCTAGTACATAATGGCCAACGTCTTCATAACTCCTTTCAAATTTGTCATCAGGGGGGTTCTCTATGTACCTCAGAGGTCCAATAGAAGGGAAGAGGTTTTTAGGCCTCTCTGAATCACAGGAGTCATTTTTTGAGGATCACCTGCCCTTTTGACATTTGACTAATTTGGTAGAGCTTCGGCGACTTTTGTCTGCTCTTGGTAAGAAAGTTTTAGTATGCGCGCATCCAAAGAGGCCATAGCGGCTATAGGCTGCAGCTTGGAAGGACGTGAGTATGAAGCCACGGTGATGATCACCTTATGGGCGAGCGTGGCCTGAGGTAAGATCTTAAAGACTTCCCAGGATGGACTGGAGGTGCAACTAACGTGTGGGAACCTAATCCTATCACTTAAGGTGCAGTATTGCCAACCTAATGTTGTGAAGGGGAGTCTATTGTAAGTTGCCTCACTGGCGCAGGCTTTGGGGTGGTAACGAGCACAGGGAAGGCCAGGGGATTTGGAGTGGATTCCTTCAGCCAGGCTACAGTCAGTAGATCCTCAATGCTAAAGTTTGCGGTTTTAAACCCCACTCCTTATGGGGTTCCAACTTCATAATGATCTGCAACCTCCAATAAAGCTTTTTTTAAATCACGTATGCTCTGTAAATGCCATTTGGTTGAGATAATATGCCTTTCTAGAGAAGGATGAGAAGTCACCCCCTCAGAATGGAAGCAATGGCATCACCAAGAGGTGGCATTTTTGTGAGTATTAGGTGCTGAGCTTCAATGTAGAACCAATCAACAAATGAAGCAACTGATTCGCCCTCTTTCAGCCTAAGGTTCATAATGCTTGTTTTCTTCTCTTTAAACTCTTCTGGGAGCTGAACTCATTTATAAGCATTTCCTTAAACTCTGTACAGCTATTAAGGGTGTCCATGTTTAAAACCACTATCTCCTGGGCCATTCAGCTTAAACAGGTAAGGATATACTTGATTTTATGATGGTGTCAAGATTCTGATATGACTGGATGATAAGCCCTTAATAGCCATGTTGGATTGGCTAGAATCTGCCGACCATGATTTACAGTGTATGAACATTTGAGCGCCTTGGGATGAGGCAATATTGGATCAGGAATGATATTTATTGGATCGCCTCCAAATAAGGCAATAAGGTGATAACAACCTATAATGAATGTTTAATAGATCGCCTTAAACTAAGGTGAAAGGAAATTTAAGAATAGTATACTCTGCTGGAGCCAATGTGAATATGGCAAAGCTGAATAGTTTAAGCCAAAGGAGCAGTTTTGACTATAGCCACTGATATATAAGCGATATGAGACAATTGTAAGGGGAGAATTGTTAGTAGAGAAGAGAGAGTGGAGCAGAGAGTATCTTCTGCAAAATATTAAGGTAAATAAAGAGGTGTCGCTGGGGCAATTGCTCCATATTTTATTATATTTATTAAGTGTGTTACAAGGCCCATCAATTTCCATATTGTCCATCCAATTGATCAGTGGGCTCGAACTCGCTCAAACTCTTCCAGCGTATAGTATGTATATCACCAAAATCATAACAGTAGTGCTCACTACAGGGGGGCCATTGATCAACCACCAAAAATAATAAATTCTCCAGTTGCCAACCATGTCACATCAGGCATGCTTTGACAGGTGACTTCATAGCACACTGCGTCATCCAAATATGCAGAACTTAAACTTGCTTTAGACGCGGTGCTCAAAAAGCAGGATGAGCTCCTTCAGGAGAGGAATGATGTAATTAACCAGCTCAACAACACGTTCAGTCAAATGTGGATTCTTGTACAACAAAACAGGCAACTTGCTAATTGCCTGAATGATACTACTTAATGACTGCATTGCACAGAGCAGAAGTTGGATGGTACCTCCCAGCCCCATATTGGGAAGCAAATGAGCGCCAAAGGGCTGCTTGGAGAGAATTGTGTTATGGGTAATATGACACTGGATACCCAGTAAAGGAGCTTTCTGCTAAAACTGCAGGCAGCATGAGCTACTACACCCAGGAGGGCAGCTCTGGAGATGTTTATGTATCAGAGAACCAATTCCCCTCAAGTGATGGCTTTACTTCCCACTGAAGGGACCCACACTACCTCTGAATCAGCGGAATGTCATCTGCCACTTGACCAGCTCCTCATCGAGAAACTGCTTATGGGTATTGACCCTTTTTGAGTACGCTCCAAAGGTTCAAAGTTATGAATGAGATTAGGAGGTTTGTATCAATAAACTTCCCCATTTGATTGCAACGGGAATATCCACAGCTTCTTTAAACAAATTGACTTTGCAGTGGAAGTAGCCTCAGATTAGCATAAAGCTAAATTGTTGATAACCGCCTTGGATATTGGGAGTGCTGACCAAGTCACCTGCTATATTCCAAGCAGTTCTGTTACATACCAAGAAGTAAAGGATACTGTGCTGCAGTTGTTCAGAGGTACTGCAAAGACATTACAGCGGAAGGATGAGTTCTTGACCATTGGATTCCAGCATAATGAGACCCCACTGCATCTGCTGACCAATTTATGGTGGAAGCCCATGTGTAAATAAGGGCGGGGACTTTATCTGAATCCAATGTGTGCATTGCCATGACCTCTGCAGTGAAGCCATACCATGAGCTTTACATCGTTATGACTTTGATTTTGGAGGACGAATGTAACGGTCAGAATCATCCCAGTTTCCAATTGACATCTTACCTTAGGTTTGGTTTATTCAATGCCAAATATCCAGCATAAGCTGGACTTGAGCTAGTAAACCTCATAATAGTAAAATTTGAAGCGAGACTTAATTAAAATAAGTAAGTAATGTTGCAAATCATGGAATTGAACTTCTCTTATTTATTGAATAAAGAGTCACAGACAAACGGAATCCTGATAATCTGATTCTGCGAGCACAACAAGTAAAAAACAGGATATTTGAGGGAGATTAAGCCCCAAAATCCCAAGTTTTTGTTCACATGACAAAAACTTGTTGTATCATGGATCACCAGGTAAGATAAAGTAAAAGCGTCCCCAAGCCCACCAGAAAAACCCACACAAGAATGTGAATCATGAGAGAATTCCTAATGAAGTTCAGAATTGTGCAGGCTCAACCTTGATGATTGCCCTTCTGGAACCTCGCCCAAAACATTGATTAGATTTACAAGGCTTTAAATTAATAAATCAGTAGAGGCACAACCCAGCGCCCAAACCCAACAAACACCAAGAATCTTTTAAATGAATTGACTTAGATTTGTAAAAACTGAACCTGAATTGAAATGCAACAAAAAGATTAATTCTGTTCATTGCATCACCCTCCACTAAAAAAGGGTCCCTCCCCAAAGAGAGGGCCCTGCAGCGGGAGGCCACCACCACAAGGGCTTCCTGGGGTGAGTTTCCTCAAGTCCCAGGAAAATTAGCCCAGAGAAATTTTGGGCCCCTCACAGAAAACAGATAAATGGTGAGAGCAAAAATGGGACTGTGCATTTAAAATCATCCCACCTAGCATGAGGAAGCACGCCTAGCGCTTGGCTGTGATGCGCCCCCCTCCCACACCCCAGTTGGTGATGGTCTTCCTATCTTGACCAGGAGGCTTTCTCTCCAACTGAAGTGTGGAAGGGGCGCGTGGCCTAGCACAGCTGGATGGACATCCCTTTCCAGATGGAATGTCCATCTGTGAGGGAGCCCTGCTGGGCCAGGTCCCCTCAGTGCCAAACAAATCCCTGATGGGGGAGGCCCCTACAGAATTTTGCGCTGACAATTTCTTCAGATCCAGGGTTGGCCATTAGTCACCAGCTCCCTCAAGTGCTGGTTACTCAACAACTGGGACCTGACACAACTGCTGAGATCAGCCAAACTGGGGATCTGGTAGCGTGCTGGCAGCACATGCAGTTTGGAATAATGTAACAGTTGGAAACATCCCAGTTTCTGATTGCCATCTTACCTTAGGTTTGATGCAGTCGATGCCAAATATCCAGAATGAACTGGACTCAAGGTAGTAAACCTCAGAATTAGGGAAACTTGAAGTGAGACAAAGATGAATAAAGTAAGCGAGGTTGCAAACCCTGGAATCAACCTTACTTTTATTATTAAGTATATAGTTGTGGATGAACAGGACCCCAATAATCTGATGCCGCAAATACAACAAGTAAAAGACAGGATTTTTGAGTGATAGTAATCCATGAAATCCCCAGTAATGTTCATGCAGCAAAAACTTGTTGTATCTTGGATCACCAGGTAAGATAAGGTAAGGACGGCCCCAAGCCCACCAGAGAAACCCACACAAGATTGGGTATTGAGAGAGAGAATTCTGAACAAAGTTTAAAATTGCATGGGCTCAACCTTAAAGGTCGCCCTTCCAGAACCTCGCCCAAACTATTGATTAGGCTTTCAAGAGCCTAATCAATAATTCAGGCGAGGCACAACCTAGCGCCTGAATCTGACAAAACCAAAAACCTTAATAAATTAATTGACTCAGATTCAGAAAATCTGAACCCAAATCGATATGCAATGAACAGATTAATTCCATTCGTTACAATGATGTACTCCTGCTCAAAAAATGTTCAGCTTTTGCGCCGTCTATCCGCCACCTTCCCTCCACCCAATACAGAGCAGAAACCTACTGCCGCTGTTGCTGGACCTTCTTATACATGTTAAACCACCCATCCTGGTCAGATCCAATTAATAACTCATGGCCTTAAATTCTAATTATGCACCTCATCCTCAGCCAAGTTATCCCAAGCTGTTTAACTTCATATCTGAATCTACTTGAAAAAATTTCCAGCAGCCCAGCTTCTGCCCTGGACCTAATAACACTGACCGTCAGCAACCAACTTTTTAATCTAGCCCTGGGTACAGCAATCACCAACAATCAAATTGTTTGCCTGGCTTATTTTATGTGAACCAAGGATGCAAACCCTACGGTTTAAATTTCTTTGAATGCGGTCTCCCTGGTTACCTTTCCTTGAGTTGCCCTAACTAATGGGTTCACTACATACAACAGGATCAATACTACCAGTGAAAAGATGGAGTGGAGTTGAGACGTTACTCTCTATTTCTGCTATCCTAACCCCAAACATCCCACATGAACCTATTGTAGTATATTCAGCAGAAGTCCCTCAGTATCATTACAGGTTTTTATACCATCAGCTGGTCAGAGGGGTTAACGTGCTGACATGAGTGCAAGCCAAAGCCATGGCGGAAGAAGGACCTCAGGTGCAACTGAAGCTGTACACATGTCAAATGTTCGACCAAACTTTTTCAGATGAGCTGAACCCTGCCTCAGATGCACCTTCCCTGAAGGTTGTAAACGTCGCCCTCCAGGTAGATGCTATTGCCAAAAAGTACCTCAAACTCAGTGAGTGGATTATGAACTTCCTTGGGAAAAGAGATCCCTTGAAATTTTCACGTATTAAACAGTCAAAATTCTTCCTATTCTGAGTGTACATACTTTGCCATTGTTGAAGCAAAAAATAGAGCTTGCACAATAATAGATACGGATGCTCCAGTCAACATAGTTTCCACTAAGTTGGCGGCAAAGTTGGAATTAAAGCCTGATGTGGAACATCAAATGGTGTATGGGACCTCTGGAGGGGAAAGCACATTTTCTGAGGGAGCTTACAGAATGCTACCTTTGCGGTTTGGGATTAAATTTTGTTGTAGCTCCAGCAAAAGTGCTACTAAACAATAATTAGGACCTGTTAATTGGAACTGCTTTCATGTGACACTTTGGTGCTGTCATTGATATGAACGCAGAGACCTTTGAATTTTTGGTGCAGTGGATACCAATGTACTTTACCTCCAGCGGAATTCTGAAGGATCCAGTGCAAATGGGACATATCAGCCTTGCATATAGTGATGTAGTGATTCCAGTTCACTATTACCAACTAAAGAGAAAGACCTGGGCACTCCACCAGCAGATATATGAAATCAAGGGCTACAACTCTGAGCTGCTGGGCCTATATCCATTACTTCCAGACACCAAGTAATAATAAACACCGATTTAAGGGTGGAAGTGCCAGCTGGGCTTCATGGGGAGGTTATTAGACTTATCATCAATTGTGGCTTAAGCCCCATGTGGATTCAGGCATTATAATTCCGTGGCATGGGGAGATTAAAATTTTATTAGCAAATCTCCAGAAAGACCCATTTCAAATATGCCAGCATCAAACAGTGGCGTATCTACACTTGACTCCTGTGGAAAAGGTCCTTTGTTTTCATGAGTTCAGTTCACTGGATGACTTTGGTCTAACAATCAACTCTCAGCTTGGCGTAATGATGGAGGTATTGCGCAAGAAATTAATGGGGTTATCAGAAGAGCAAAAAGACAAGCAGTAGCTTTATTTCAAAAGTATAAGGAGATTTTCACTATTGATGACCACGATTTAGGTTGTGCATGAGGAGTGATACTTTGAACATGGGAGATCATCCCCTATCAGGTCTCAGCAGATTCGCCAATCAAGAGCATCTGATGAAGTCATCACTGAGGAAATTGATAAGCTGCTGGAGTAAGTGATGCTCAAACCCTCAAAAAGTCTGAGGCTTTGCCCATTATAATTGTCAAAAAGAAGGATAGTACCAACTGGTTAGTGATAGAATACTGGAAGCTCAACAGTATTACCAAGAAGGACTTATAGCCCTTGCTGCAGATCAACTATCTCGCGGATTGGTTGGGAGGAGCTTGTTACTTATCAGTGGTGGATTTGATATTGGGCTACTGGCAGCTCGAGTTGCCCACAGCAGAACAGGAGAAATTCGCCATATTCATGTCCAAAGGGCTTTTCCGACTGACCCATATGCCACAAAGGCTGTGTAACGCCCCAGCTATGTTCCAACGGGCCATGAACACCATTCTCGGGGACCTGAAGCTATTGTGCATCCTCATGTACCTCAACGATATCAATGTTTTTTTTGTATGTTCTCTGAGCATATTACCCATCTGGAGGAGGTGTTCTTCTGGCTTGCCAAGGCCAACATAAAGACCTTACCCTGTAAATGCCACTTCTTCAAAGACCAGCTGGAGTACTTAGGGTTTTTAGTAGATTCTACGGGGCTTAAACCTCAATGGATAAGCTGGAAAGCTATTTGAAAATGACTTTACTGACCAGCATGTAGAACATACAAGTATCCTTAGGAATGGTGGGCTACTACCGTTTTTCATCCCTAGCTTCAGTTGTATTAGGGGACTTTATTTGAGATACTAAAGAAGGATGTTGTGTTTGAATGGACTTAAAGCCAACAGTACTCCTTTGACACCCTTTGGACGGCGTTGGTTAGTGCGCTGGTGCTATGCTATCTAAATTTTGATAAAGAACTCATTGTACAGATGGATGCATCCCTTTTCACCATTGGGGCGATCCTATCCCAAAAAGACAATGAGGGGGAGGAGCACCCCAATACATACTGCAGTCAGACTTTGAATTCTATGAACATAATTATAACGTGAACAAGCAGGAGTGCTTAGTGGTGATCTACGTATATAAGCAATTTAGGATGTACTTGCAGGGCTTGAAGTTTAAAGTCATAACAGATCATGCTTCATTACGCTGGTTGCAGAATCTCAAGGAGCCTGAAGGGCTTCTATCCTGATAGGCCCTCAAACTTCAGGCTTATGACTTTAAAATCCTCTACCAGCCTGGAGCAAAACACCAGAATGCCAATTGCTTGTCAAGGCTACCAATGGTTGCCGTCACAGCAGATCTAAGTGATGTGATGTACAATAAGATGCTCAGCGGAAAATACAACAATGAGCTTCCTCAAGTTATAAAGGTGCTAAATGAAATGTGAGCAAATACTTTCCAGCAGAATGGTGAGTTGCAAAAATGTATTGGAGACTCTACGGTGAACTTCTCATGACCCTCAGCATATCCTAGCATTTTTCATGAGTGAAATTAAGCAGTCAGACATGGGGGGGTGCGCAAGTCTCTGGAATTGTTGTGCCCTCAGTATTATTGGTAAAGCATGGACTTCAACGTGCCTAAAACAATTTTCTGCTGCCACCAGTGCCAAGAGGAAAAGCAGTTCCATAAGAAGACCTCATACCAGTTAGTGAAGCCGCATTTTGTTTAGCATAAAGTTTCCATTTATTTCGTTGGCCCCTGCCAACGGGAGCTAACCAGTACAAATACATTATGGTGGCAATTGACCACTTGACCAGGTGGGTCAAAGCATGGGCAATATGGTATTTGAAGGCAGTCACAGTGGCCAAAAGATATAATGGAATGTATTATCTAGTGACATGGCTTCCCTCAGTTCAACCTTACCAATAATGGACCCAACTTTAATTCCCACATCCTTCCAAAGCTAATGAGCTGATGGCCATCTATGGGGTTTTGATGGCCCCATATCACTTCGAGTCTAGTGGAATGGTCAAGCAAGTTAGTGAGACTTTGATGAACATACTCCAGAAATTGGTAGCAGATTAACCTTCTAATTGGAGTTCCCTCCTATCCACCTCCATCTTTGCTTACAATATTAGCTTTTACTCTGCTATGGGGAAGAGTCTCTTTTAGTTACTATATGGATAACACCCAGCTCTTCTGGCGCTACTTTATGCGTGTTTGGAAGATACCAGTGGAATGGATCCTTAACGCTACTTGACCAACCTAATAAATATGCTTATCAAGCTGCAAACCAAAACATATTCTTTCAGCATAGCCAAGAAGACAAGGAATAATGCCACCAATTGGGAATGGTGTAGCAGTTTATCTCAGTTCAAAGACGGAGAGCTGGTTCTGTTCTATGACCAGCATGGATTCTGTAACGATCAGTGATTGTACATGGATAACCTAAGGTTGGGACTTGGAAATTTACTTGATAATGGTTGCTAATCCTAATTTTCCAAACTTGACTTAATTTATGAGCTGATGCAATTTGGTATCATTTTATAATTAAATATCGATTCTTAGGGCGGATTTTATTTAATTTAGGTTCCCTCAATCTGCCAGTAGATGAAAGTCAGTTCGCCAACATATGTTAATCCTTGGATACACCTAAAATTATTATTAATTAATGTAGCTTATGTAGTCTACTATTTAACAAGTGAGGATGTGTTTCCTTTACCTCACTTGTGAATTCTACATTATTTTTGTCTCCTTCCAAAATAAAGCCCATTCACTTATATTTAACAGGATTATAATTATATTAATTTAAGTTTATTCATTGAGTACCTTGGTCACAATAAACCATGTTTAGGAGGGAGCAGTCAACGTCCAGTGAGCCATGGAAGGTGGTTGCACAACCCAACAAGGTCAGGGTTGTGACAAGGTTGTAGTAGACTGCAGCCAAGCAAAGCTGAGAGGTGAAAGGAGGCGAGTTCAGATCCGCTGGACCTCAACTGGGGGTCAGCATATTTCATGTATTTTTATATCACCCCATGAGCCATATCTGGACCCCCTTACGCAGTGGAATTTGGCCCTTCCATTAGATGTTAAAGAGGGAATTTGCATATCAGTGCAACCATGATGCTCAGAAGATTGAGGTGACTTTCTTCTGACATAGGCTTGCATATGCCAAGGTGGCAAATAGGGCCTTTGGTGCCCATTTGTTACTTAATTCAGAAGTTAACCTTTCATGACAAGCTGTGCACCAGACAGCTTGCAAGATGGCATAGAGTCAAGTGTCACAAGAACTTCTCTGAGCCCTAAAATCCTCTTTGTTGTTGTTCTGGCTTTCCAGAAAAAGGGATGGGGAGTTTGGAGGTGGGAAGTTGGACCGCTGGCAGTTGAGGCCTCTTGTGCCGATCAGTGGACCTCTAGGGGGAATGTCGAACTTTTTCCACGAACCCTGGATTTCTGGTCAACCTCTTTGAGCTTTCCCTCTCATAAAGCCACCCATTGGAAAAAGACCTGATCATAATTCCCCCACCCAGTATGGTGGTGTGCTGAAATTTCTATTTTTCAAGGGGGTAATGTAACAATCAGTGATCATACATGAATTTCCTAAGGTTGGGACTTAGAAAATCCACTATGGTGACGGTTGCTGATCCCAATTAAAAAACTTGACTTAATTGACGAGCTGATGCATTTTTGGATCATTTTATAATTAAATATCGATTTTTAGGGCGGATTTTATTTAATTTAGGTTCCCTCAGTCTGCCAGCAGATGAATGCCAGAATGCCGGCATTTGTTAAGCCTCAGACATGCCTAAATTATCATAAATTTATGTAGCTCATGCAGGGCTACTATTTAACAAGTGAGGATGTGTTTCCTTTACCTCACTTGTGAATTCTACAATTTTTTGATCTCCTTAAAAATTAAAGCCCATTTGCTTATATTTAGCGCCATTATATATTTATTAATTTGAGTTCATTCTTTGGAGACCTTGGCTGCAATAAACCAGGGTTAGGAGGGAGAAGTCGATGTCCAGTGAGCTGTGGAAGGTGGTTGCACAACCCAACAAGGCTGGGATTGTGACTAAGTTGTAGTAAGCTGCAGCTAAGCGAAGCTGAGAGGTGAGAAGAGGCGAGTTCAAATCCGCTGGACCTCAACTGGTGGGAAGCATATTTCATGTATTTTTATATCACCCCATGAGCCATATCTGGACCCTCAAATGCAGCGGAATTTGACACATATTGGACGTTAAAGAGGAGATTTGCATGCCAGTGCAACCCTGATGCTCAGAAGATTGAGGTGACTCTCTTCTGAAATAGGCTTGCATATGCTGAGGTGACAAATAGGGCCTTGGGAGCCCGTTGGTTAGAGGTTCAACTAGAAGTACAAATTGGCAGCATCTGTAATAGTCTGTTTGAAATTATTTAGAAAACAGTTGTAGATGCCTATACTATCAAGGACCCTGCAAAAAGTTGTATAATAACCAAGTGCATGCAAAGTTCCTCTGGGCATATAAACAATAGGAGACTTATCATCTTGTCAAAGGGGGTAATGTCAAGATTCTGATATGACTGGAGAAAAACCCTAAATAACCATGGAAGATTGGCTAGAATCTGCTAATCATAATTTACAGTGTACAAATATTTGAGCACCCTGGGATGTAGTGATATTAGGTCATTTAGGATAATTATTGGATCCCCCAAGTAAGGAGATAAGGTTATGTCAACATAAGACAGGTATTTAGTAGATTGCCTTGAATAAAGGCAATAGGGAATTTAAGAATAATATTAATTTCTGCTGGAGCCAATGAGAAGATGGCAAAGCTGAATAGTCTAAACCAAAGGAGTGGTATCAACCAAAGTTGCTGATATATAAGCAAGATAAGATGATTGAAAGGGGAGGATTGTTAGTAGAGAAAAGTGTGGAGCAGAGAGTATCTGCTGTAAAAGGTTAAGTTAAATAAAGAGGTGTCGTTTTACAATTGTTCCATATTTTATTATATTTATTATGTGTCTCAAGTACTGACAATCTCCATATTGTCCAACCAATTGCTCAGTAAGCTCAACCCTGCTCAAACTCTTCCAGCGTATAGCAAGTATATTTGCCAAAATTATAACAGATGGTCAGTCATGTCCTCCATGGCCAACTCATAGATGAAGATAAATGAGGCAATGCTACCCTCCCCAGGGGTGAACTTATCTTTAAAGGGAGGTTTAAAAGGGATAACAGGGATGGCCTCAGCTAGAGTAGAAGGGGGGCGCTGTTCAAGTTTTTAAGATGGAACAGTGCGCTTGCTAGTTGCAGTTCATGAGCAACTAACCTGGTTTAACTTTAATGTGGAGAGGAGATGTTTACTCACTTGAACGTTATCCATTTTGGTTGTATGCTTGTGGTGTACTGGTGCCCCTGTAGTAAGCACCACTTGATGGAATTCTAGGGATTGGGATGCTTGCTGTTGTTTTACACACTAAATTTTATTAATGTTTGTAGGAAAAGTTTCACTCTCTACTGTTGGAATAAATATTTTAGAGGCTTGTTATACAACTGATATTAAATAATGATACTTCAGTTTTAATAAAAGGGTAATTTTATAAGTTGTTTATTTGTAGGGATCTAGGGGTCAAGAAGCAAACCCCCTTAACGTTTTGATGCTTAGTATTTAACATATCAAGGCTTGAAGTGAGTGAGGCGTGAAATTTGTATTTAGGCTAGAAATAGACAAATTAGGAAATTATACGTTTTGTCCTATCAGAGCTCTCAAACTTTGTCTTGCTTTGATGAAATGGCTGATGGAGGGTTGGCAGTAGATAGGATAAATCCATGGGACAAAGATTTAATATCTTACCCAATTTGATGTCAGGACCTCAGAACAATCTCCCTGATTCCACCGCAGGGTCATCACAACCTGACTACCAACAATCAAGAATTTTAACCAAGGGAAATTAATAGAAGGATTTCTTAATTAGAGGTTTCACCAAGAATTGGCCAGGGTCTTTTGGCCAATATTATCCTCATCGGCCTCTAGGTCACTTTCTTTACAAAATTGGACTTGTAATTGTCCAACAGTGAATAAGAAATTCAGCATTAATCATAATAGACACAATATCATCTATTTTGGCAGATTGTCACTCTAAACTGCTCATGATGCCAATTTGGCCTTAAACTGCTTAGCAATTGTTTCTCAAATTCACATAATAGATTTTTCCTCCAAGTGCAATCTTTCTTAAAAGATCGATGACAATTTATCCAGAAGATGTCTGGTTAAACCTATCACTAGGGTAGGTATAGGAGGTCCCATTGTGTACCAAAAGGGATTATCACCCTAAACTTTTTGGGGAAAGGGTTGACTTTTCCAGTATAAAGAAAAAAAATTTGGGGGTTTTCAAACCTGAGCTTACAATGGACAATTCAATTCTGCTAGGTACTAACTTATAATCATTGATAAACCTGAGTTGGTGGTAGTTATTATCAGGTGAGAGGAGTGGTCACAAACTTCCCACTGGTGATAGTTTCTTACTGCTGCAACCTCCAGACACCTCCCCAAATTTTTGCAACAACTCCTGGGTGGTGAGAAAGGGAGGTATGGGAGCAATCTTTAGGGGGTAGGCTGTCACCCACCTCTTATCTATCACATGGCTAAATTGCCCTGGGAAATGAGAGGGATGATTTGCCTTCTTAACCCTCTTCTTTGTCCTGAATGGAAACTCCTCACAGTTTAGGTGCAGGGGGTGCTCCCCAGGACTTCACAAAAGAATTATCTGTGTTTGTGTATAATTAAGTAACTAATTAGTTTATTATAATTATGAGCAAATTGTTTAGTGGAGTAGTTTTTATTTTATTTCAAAGTGTCTTTATGATTTATTCTAAATATTATACCTAACCTTTTTCCAAAAGTTCGTCTATCAATAAAATATATATCAAAATTAATCAATATATAGTATTTTATTTAATAGCAGACAGACATTCAGCTATATCTATATATAAGCCAACTCTCATCATCATATCTCTTAGTTATTATAAGCTAGGAATTTAATAATTGGTATGGAGGTTCTTCTTAGGTAATAAGCAACCACTAAGAATAATAAATAATCTTTTAAACGTAATACTTCAAAAAAGCATTGAGTGGTATATCTAATATTTTTTAAAAAAACTTAATACTTTATTTAAAAATAAATTTTAGGGGGAAAGTAAGGGGGAGGGCGGAATACAGGCGATTCAGCAAAGGGCAAAAAGGACTGGGGGTTTGGGCCGCTAGAGTTCTAGCACCTCCAACCATTACTGATCAGCAATCACCATTGCTAGCCATGATTCTAGCATCAGCGGTCTTACAGGCCATTCAATTCTCAGTCGATTAGTTGCCTCATTGCATATGACAAGAGATCCGGTGGGGAAAGTCAAACGTGTGGCTTTATAACACCTGGGGATTAGGCACAAAAAATTTGATCTGATGGAGCTGATTGGAAATAATCCAAATGGTATTTAATACCAAACCTTTGTGTTTTTGGCGCTCATTGCTCAAAATCTTAGAGATGAGCGCACAGTGAATTACCCATACATAATAATGGTAAATGAAGGCTTGTAGTTGGATCAGAGCCATTCTCAGGGTTTTTGTGAAGAAAAGATCCTGCAATGGATGTATTTCTAGTAAGCAATTGTTCACCTGATAGGATATGATGCATCATGGACCAGTATTTTTTGAACATGGCGCATTTATAATAATGGTGGGCTATGTCTGCTTCCAGTTCAGTGTATATGAGGCATTCTTTGTGCTGGTAGTCTGGCCCGCTGTGATTGCCCAATTTAAATTCCCAATTTAGGATCTGCCAGGTTACTGAACGCTGTTTGACTGTTACCAAACGGGAGTTCAGGCCAAAAATCTACTCCCTCGTTGGGTAGTTGGTGTCATGGCCTTTGGTAGTCCAGTCATTTAGGATTTGTGGATGGGTGGGCGGATTGCACCCCAGTTTTGGTAGTGGATCCCATATTCTATCAGTGTCAGTTTGCACCTTATTTTGATCGACTTGGTTGCATATTCATTGGCGATTCAGTTATGCTCCTCCCATCTTGTTGTGGAAATAATTGAGGAATTAAATACTTTGACATCCCTTTGAGTTTGGTTGGCATCTCTGTCTGATTTCTTAAATGACCATCTGCCCTGGCGCACGGCCCAATTGCATAGTCACCAGTAGTGTGAAGTACCTTTTTGGGAGGTTATCTGTGGGTGGTGCGCCAAACATTCACATATTGATAGGTGAGAGACCAGCTCCTAGAGGCCTTGTGCTCTTGCCCAGTTCACACCCCATGATAGGGTCGTGCAGCGCATGTGTGTCTGTGTTAGCTTCAGGAATGACTTCCCCATATACGCCAGGCGTGAGATTCAAAGTCTGGGAGGCTCATGCCTCTTTTGCTCTTTGGTTTTGACAGGGCTTCCAGCAGTATCAGTGCCACCTTCGCCTTGAACCACAGGAAGATTCAGAGCATTGTCCTAATTTTCTTCTCTAAGTTTGGGATCATTGGCAGCACATGAGCCACATACCACAACTTTGAGAAGATGAAGATGTTTATTGCCTGCATTTTCTCCTAAAGGCATAGTCTGGCGCTCTTCCAGCATGCCGTTCAGATTGATAAGCTTGACAATACTTCCTGTTTGGTCTCCAGTACCGCTGGTCCCTTATCGCTGAAGAGTATCCTGAGGTATTGTATTGTCTGGGAGTTCATGATCAGCGTTGTATCAGTCAGCGGGCTGAAGTTCAGGTTGCCAATCCTCATCACTGATGTTTTTGCCAAGTTGATTTTTGCATTTGATGCTAGTTGGTAGAGATTTAATAGTTCCTTGGTGCCCTGGAGGTTGGTCAGTGAGCTTATTCCTACTACCATATCATCAGCAAATGCTAGCATCTTCAGTGGCATTTGTTTAGGGTGGACTAGACCCTGGAGCTTTGCGTCCTCTGCTGCCAGTAGAATGTTGGCTGCAAAATTAAAGAGTATTGGTGATATAGGGTTGCCTTGTTGGAGACCTTGCCAACAGGGATTTCGTTGGTTACGCCATCTGTGATGATCACCTTCATTATCAGGCCTGAGTACAGCGTCATTATCCATGCTCAAAAAATGTCAGGGATAACAACTGCCTTTAGTGCCTTGTGAAGGAATGACCACGCTACTCAGTCATATGCCTTTTCCATGTCGAGGAACATAAGGTACCCCTTTTGATGCCCCTCACATCCTGGAGTATGCTCTGGACTGAGCCAATGCTGTCCCATATACTACGGCCTTTGACGAAGCCATTCTGGGCTTTATGGAGCGTACATGGTGTCAATTCCATTAGCCTATTAGATAGTATGTGCATGAGCAGTTTATAATTGGCGTTTGAAAGCGCAATTGGGTGACAGTTCCAAAGTTGGCATCTGAGGCCCTTTTTGTACAGAAGTACGATTCAGGTCTCTTGGCCTCCAGGAATTTTCTGGCCATTTTGTAAACAGTGGTTAAAGAGGGCTTTGAGCTCCGGCATGATGCAGTCTCAGAATATTCTGTATATTTCTGCACACATATTGTCTGGGCCTGGTGCTTTCATTTTTAGCGAGTCCTTTAGCATCCTCTCAACTTCATCAATAGAGATTTTGGCGGATATCTTGGCGACATCTTCTGTCATACAGCCCCCCAGTGCTAGCTTGGCCAGGTCAATAAGGGTTTTTGTTGCCAATTTGCTAGTTTCTCATTGTCAGAAAAGATTACCATAGAATTGCTCGACCTCACGCTTGATCGTTTTGAGGTCTGTTGATACCCCCCTTCTACTGTCTCCACTTCCCATACCCTAACCTTGATTCAAATTTCCTTTATGTCCTCAGGCCCTCTTTGGTCATTGTCCTCGCTAGGCTCTAATATTGGTAAGTCACGTTGTTCCATCTCTCTGAGTCATGCTTCATTATTATGGCCTGATACTTTTTGTGTGTTGTTCAGTACTCTCTCCAACAGTCCTCGCTGTCCCACCAGGTGAGCCTCAGCCTTTCTAATTTAGACTTCAGCTGCTTCATGGCGGCAGTTTGCTTGTAGGAGGTCGCCTTTTTGAACTTCATACTATTGTGCTTTATTTTCGCTTTGATCTGAGTCCATTGTTCTAGAGGGTTCAACTCCGGTGGTTGTCCAGATATGCTACCAGTTGATCCAGTCCAGCGTCAATCTTTCAGCGCCATTCCCCGTCCCTCAGTGTGGCTGGTGCCAGTTGCCACTCGCGGTTCCTCAGAGGTTCATCGAGATTGATGTCCATGTAAATGACCATGTGGTCACTTTTGGAATTAATGCTAACCTCACTGTTGGATATCATCAGCTTGAGATCTGATGACACTAGGATGTAGTCTAAACGTGATCCTGATAGTGGAGTTCCAGTGGCGTCATATGATTACCGCGTTAAGTTGGCTGGGTCATTGTCCTCTTTGTCAATAATTAGGCACATCCCTGATTTGACTAGGTGATCCAGCATCTTGTCAGCCTTTCTGTTGGGGCATTCTCTCGTCAAGAACATATCCTGGCTCACATTTGTCCAACAGTTCAGGTCTCCTGCTATTACAGTCATCGCTTCAGATGGCACTTCCACTAAGAATTCCCAAAAAATACAGTTTTTGTGGAGCTTTGGTGGGGCATAGACTGCTACCACTCTTATGCTCTTGCCAGTTTCTCTGTTTGTAGCTGTCGCTATCAAGATCCTTCCAGAGTGAGTTTCTTCCTCAAATTCCAGGTCTATTTTCTTGTCCATTGTGACAATCGCCACATGGTCCATCCAGAGGGCTTGGTAGCCTATTTGGTGGGACCACGGGTGGTTTTTGCATCACAGTTTGAGCTCAGAACCATTTCCTTTTGGTTATTAGCTTGCGTTTCTGAAATAAAAATTAGGTCAATATTAATATTAGCTTTTAAATGGTGCATCTTCCTCCTCCTCAACTTTTCTTTCTTGTTGCAAACACTTTTGCAACCTATTCAATTCAAGACTAAATCTAGTTTGATAATCTCACAGAGGAGATTAGTCTGCGCCCATGTCTGGGAGCAGTTGGGCAAGCAAGGCAAGAGGAGCAGGTGGAAGGCCCGCGGCCTCTAACGTTCAAAAACGCCCCAGAGAATCCGGCGGAATAGACAAAAATCTCAGTAAACTGGCGGTTACAATTTCCCTGGAGATACTCGCATGGCAAGCATGATGCAACCAGTACATCAACACGCCACACTCCCAGCCACTTTTGTTGGTGGAATTCGGAGTCCGTGTGTATCTGGACATCCAAAAAATGGCCTTATGGGAAAAATTTTGTGAAGTGTACACAAAATTTTCCTGACCGCGGTGTACGTTGCACCTCACTCCATGTCGCACAGTTGGCTGGACCTAAGTTTTAAAAGCAAAATAGCAGCAGACGAGGCTGCAGCAGTGTGCATAGTGGTCGACCTCCCTGAAGGGCAACAGGTCGTCAAAACCAAATGCACCAGATGGACAAAATCAAACCAAATTTTCCTCACGTTTGACTTTTTGCCTACTACGGTAAAACGTGACATTTTGGAGCAACACCTGAAAGATGGTCTTGCCATATACAGCAAAAACAATCTTTCAAAATGCAACGTTTCACGCTGATGCCACACCTGTGCACCGTCAAAGCCATCGCAGTTCTGACACCAACTGAGGAGATCACGAAGGACCTAACCCAGATCCCACACTCCACCTTTATTGACATCGCAGGGCATACCACCCACCCATTCTGGGTAACCGTGGACAGTGCGCCCCCCATCTGCACCCACTGTGACGCGTTCAGCCATAAGGCGCATGCATGCCCCATCAAGGAGGGCGTCACATTCCAAGAGCACCCCTCGGCGGCCATGGCCAGCGGAGAGGCGCACTATGAACCAACCGCAAGCACCAAGGAGGCTTTCCCGTGGGGAGCACAAGGCTGCTACCTATTGGTAAAGCCCATCTCCCCGCAGGAGTGGAAGAAGGCCAAGCAGGCCCGTAGGGCTGCAGCCAAGGAAGCGGCCAAGGCCACCACCACCATCCCACACTCACAACGCCAGGAGGACATGGAGACCTTTGCAGTGGAAGCGACTTGGGAATCCATCACCCAATTAGATTGGGAGGCCCATGCCAAGTGGGCCACTCAATCCGAGGATCTGATGGGAGATTTGATCTCACCCAATTGCTGCACCCAAGCTCCAGTCAAAACTGACTTGGGACCTATCCCAACTGAAAAAAAAATTTTCCCCGCTCGACGGTGCACTGAACTTATCCG
>JAKSZP010011082.1:0-56436 GCA_022478985.1 Massospora cicadina
CTATTATAACAAGTTAATCCTCTGCTGGTAATGGACATGGCTATGACAGGTTACTCTAAGCTATATTGGCCTGAAACTCAATTAATAACAACAATTATTTCTGCCTGATTGTAGGCAAATACTCTTATTTGGGGGAGGGTTTTTTGGTTTAGGTTAGTGATAACCAATATATGCTCAATCATCCCAGAACCAACCTGAATTAAGCTGCGTTGTAAATCCTTTATAGGAAAATAAAATGGGAAGAAACACATAGGAAAATCATATATGACATACCCAAAATTGGCCTGTTGGAGGCCTCTCATAGCACTGTAGTACGCCTATTTAGGCGACTAGTCAAAGTGAATTACATGGCAAATTTACATAATTGACACCACAATTTCACCTCAGTGCAATAATGCTGATGCACTGATTTAGAAGGTGCAATTAAATTAAAGTGCTTAAACCCGCTTTGCACCCAATTGGGCCCATATTTTAGAATCAGTTGAAATGATATAAGAGCTAAATATAGTATCACTAATCAATAATCATGCGAGCATTATCTTAGCATAATTTATGGGTCATGAGGCAAACTAAGCTATCAGATTATGCCAATAAATTAGGAATAAAAAAATGAATCCATCAACTGAGGTAATAGTTTTTAGGTTTGATGATTGCCTCAAAGGGTTACTATTCAAATCAATCCAGCAAAATCTATTAATGATCAAGAAATTTAAATCATATTGGACTTAGATCTCTATTTGTGTGGTTAAGACATCTTTAAGAGGCTTAAAGCAGCTACAACACATTATGATTTTCCTCAGCATGCTTTGATTATGGCATTAAAATTTAAAAATTTAGAATTTTTTACAAAACTAAAGAGGGTAAGAATTTATATATTTTCAGTACCCTCACAAGTGAAAGCACTAGCCTATTTAAAGGGATCAAAGCTTAGCAAAGTCTGCGCTGTCATTAGAATATTAAAATTTGGTAATAAACTTTATAGTGTTAGTTATTCTCAAGTGCCACAATACAGATGAGAGCGAGTTGCAACAGGTTTGAGAAACCATATGCTTATATAATACTTACTTAATTCTATATTAACTGATATTTAGATAAGTGTTCAACTGGTTATTATATTTTGCTCGCTTTCAGGCCCCATTTTGTAGGAGTTTTAATGTTGTATTAATACAACTTTTCTTTCTTGTTGCAATCACTTTTGCAACCTATTCAATTCAAGTCTGAATCTAGTTTGATAATCTCACAGAGGAGATTAGTCTGCACCCATGTCAGGGAGCAGTTGGGCAATTAAGGTAAGAGGATCAGGTGGAAGGCCTGCGGCCTCCAACGTTCAAAAACGCCCTGGAGAAACTGGAAGAATAGACAAAAATTTTAAAAAACTGGTGGTCACTATTTCCCTGGAAATACTCGCATGGCAAGCACGATGCAACCAGTACATCAACATGCCACACTCCCAGCCACTTTTTCAGTGGAATTTGGAGTCCGCATGTTTCTGAACATCCAACAAACAGTCTTATGGGAAAACTTTGTGAAGATGTGCACACAATTTTCCTGACTGCGGTGTACGTTGCACCTCACTCCATGTAACATGGTTGGCTGGACCTAGGTTTCAAAAACAAAGAGGCAGCAGATGAGGCTGCTGCGGTGTGTGTAGTGGTCAACCTCCCCAAAGGGCAACGGATTGTTGAAACCAAATGCACCAGATGGACAAAATCAAACCAAATTTTCCTCACGTTTGACTTTTTTGCCTACTACAGTAAAACGTGACATTTTGAAACAACACCTGAAAGATGATCTCGCCATATATGGTGAAATACAATTTTTTTAAATGCAACACTTCACGCTGATGCCACACCTGTGCACCGGCAAAGCTATCGCAGTCCTGACCCCAACTGGGGAGATTGCAAAGGACCTAACCCAGATCCCACACTCCACTTTTATTGATATTGCAGGGCATACCACCCACCCATTCTGGGTGACCGTGGACAACGTGAGCCCCCATTTGCACCCACTGTGATGCGTTTGGCCATAAGGTGCATGCATGCCCCACCAAGGAGGGCGTCACATTCCAAGAGCATCCCACGGCGGCCATGGCCAGTGGAGAGGCGCACTATGAACCAACCGCAAGCACCAAAGAGGCTTTCCCGTGGGAGCACAAGGCTGCTACCTACTGGTAAAGCCTATCTCCCCGCAAGAGCAGAAGAAGGCCAAGCAGGCCCACAGGGCCGCAGCCAAGGAAGCAGCCAAAGCCACCACCGCTATCCCACACTCCCAACGCCAGGAGGACATTGAAACCTTCACAGTGGAAGCATCTTGGGAATCACTCAGCCAATCAGATTGGGAAGCCTATGCCGATTGGGCCACTCAATCTGAGGATCCAATGGGGGACTCGATCTCACCCAATTGTTGCACCCAAGCTCCAGTCAAAACTGACTTAGGACCCATCCCAACTGAAAATTTTTTTGACCCACTCAATGGTGCACCGAACTCATCCGCACCACAAAAATTCGTCCGACGTCAGGGAAATAAAGCAAAGGCCAAAGCCAACACAACTCTTTCTGCAAAAATTAACAAAAATCCTGATAGCGTTGCTGCTAACACCCACACTGCTGTGAAGGCCCATGGGGATCTAGAGGAGGCTGGTGGGCCTGGGTGCCCACCCCCTCGCACCTAAGGTGTAATGGAGGAAACCTTCACTTTAGGGACGTTGAATATAGCCGGACTTAAGGCCTCCCTGTCCCAGGCTAGGAAACTGAGTTTTTTACAACAAAATTTACCCATGGATATCCTGGCCATCCAGGAATCCCACTGTCCATGAGGTTCCAAGGAAGCTTGGAAAACAATGCTCCTCCCATCCCTATCCTTTGGGTCAGAGCACTGTGGGGTGCTAATTTGGAAAAATAATTTTTCAAACTTTTATTGTCAGAAACCTTCCTCAATGGCCGAGTCCTTGTTGTCACCTTCTCGTGGGCTGACAAGGTACACACTATTGTCAACATCTATGCCCCAAACAGTGCACAAGAGCGTCGGGAATTTTTCTTTTCAGTCAAATCCCTCCCGCTACCCTCAGACCCTTTCATAGTCAGCAATATGAACTGCTGGCTAAACACTCCAATGGACCAGAACTTCCTCCTCCCACGCCCCCCAGGGCCACATTGAACTTCGCGTTCTAAAGGCCACTCTTAGGTTAATAGATGTGTGGCTGCAGCAAGCCCCGCTGCTCGAGAACATGATGCGCCCCCACATCCACAACGGCCAATTAAGGTCCATGTCCCGCATCAACCTTATCCTTAAGCCGGCAAAATTCCAACCCCACATATCCCACTTTAAAACAACAAAAACGGAATTCTCTGACCACCAACTGGTCTCGATAACCTACCACCTACCTGTCACAGCTGCTAAGGCCCCACATTGGTGCAAAATCCGCACCTCCAAGCTTGCGTCACCAGGATTTTCCAAATGGGTGGAATCAGCAACTTTGGCAAAAGAGTTTGTTGCACCATTTTGAATGGACCCCATTTCCACATGGGCAACTTTCAAAGATGATACCATCCGCCACTCTCGCCATCTCTCCTCCAGATGCTCACAAGCCACATCGGCAGTCATTTCGCGCACTCTGGCAGAGTTGGCACACCTGGAGTCCAATATCCCAGCTACAGGATACAGCTCTGCATGGGGTCAGAAGTGGGCGGAGGCAGCCGCCCACCTCAATGCACTTGAAAGGCAACACAAACATCGAGTTTGTGTTCAGTACAGGGCCAAATGCATCACAAAAGGCGACAAGTGCACCGCACATTTCTTTGAAAATTTTTTGCACCACGCCAGAGAATGGCCTGCACACAGGTGTGAAGATCAGATGATTCCATTGCGGATACGCCAGCCAAAGTGGCAATCAAAACATAAAAGTATTACTCTGAGTTGTACCAAAAAATCCAATTCAGCCGGCCAAAGTGGCGGAATTTCTTAACTGAGCCCACATCTGCACCATTTTCCAATACCCAGAAATAATGATTTGATTACTCCAAACGAATTATGGACAGCCATTTGCGGTGCACCAAACTGAAAATGCCCAGGCCCAGATGGCATTCCATATGAATTCTACAAAAAGTATATCAAATATACATCCCCATTGCTGCTCACCTCTCTTAACCAAAGCCTGTTGGAAATGCGCCTCCTACCAGGAGGACATGAGGCCTTTACCATCACGCTCTTCAAGAAAGGGGATAAGCTAGACTTAGCCAACTGGCGCCCCATTTCTTTAACTAACACAGACACAAAAATTTTAACAAAAATCAAGGCTAACCATTTAGGGACTGTAGCATCTGCCACCTTCTCCCCAGAACAATTCAGTTTCATACCCAGAAGGTCGATTTGGGATAACGTGCACTCTGTGGCTAATGCATGTCAGTCCATAGCTTCTGGGGCACTTGTATTCTTGGACCAACAGAAGGCCTATGATAGAGTAAACTGGGAATACCTCAGGGCCTGCCTCCATCAATTCCGCTTACCCCTCGCTTCATCAACTAGGTGATGCTGCTCACGGAATCTGCAACAATGGCAGTACGTGGCCCTGGCTTCCTAACGGAAGTAGTCCACCACAAAGGGAATGCGACAAGAAGACCCCCCTCAGCCCACTCTTATACAACTTCAGCCTTGACCCACTACTGTGAAATGTGAATGCCCAACTCACTGGGGTCCATGTGCCAGGCCAAGCCCCAGTCAAGATAATGGCATTCGCAGATGATTGTGTGGTTGGGGTGTCTAATAATCAAGATGCACGCACGCTTGAAGCTCTCATCCAGGAGTATTCCCGGGTAAGTAACGTGGCACTGAACGCTTCCAAAACAGAAATCGTCCTCCTTGGTCAGTTTCAGAACTGCTGGGCCCCAGCAATTAGTTCCCAACCTGGCCCATCTGCTCGCCCACGTCCACGCCTTACTAACTCAACACACACCGCCCCACTGGTGCTCCCCTTCATGCCACGCCCTACCATAGGACTGGTACGCCATCTGGGCGTGTGGATGGAGGCAGGAGGATACGCGTCAGCAGTAATGGAGTGCCATATTCTGGACAACGTGACGAAGCGAATCGCCTCTCTCAGAGCCCACCCTACTTCCCTTACTGGCAGGGTTGTTTTAGCCAACTCTATGCTCCTCTCCAAAGTCTGGTTTGGAGCCCACGCCATCCCCTTCTCCCCAAGATTCTTAAAATCCTTGTATGCCCCGCTGCAAGGATGGCTTTGGTCAGGCTGCCCTCACCCAGTATGGCTAGAGGTCATGTTTGGCCCTCATCATCATGGTGGCATGGGTCTGCTCGACTTTAGAGCCCATGCTGCCAAGATCTTGGATACCTGGATAGCGGCCGTCACCGCCCCTACGCTCCCCTCCCAACACTGGTCCCGCGTGGCCTGCTCCAACTTCTCCCGAGCCTTGGGCCTCAACAACCCATTGAACCCCCACTCTCTGATGAAATACCTCGCATCACACACATTGGCCACAGGCCCTCACGGAACTAAAACCCACTACAAACGAATCCTCCTCTCCATGCGGAGCGCTGAGTGGAGAATTTGTATTAGCAGACACACAGCCCAGAGAGGCCGCCCCTCTCCTAAGTTCACACAAAAGGTACAGGGGCTATCCATCCAAGATGGCGTGATCCCCACACGGCCCCATGTCCTATCCAGGGTGGACTACCTGGACATGATGGATATCCCTTACTCCATTGAGACCCAAAAACTATCTGGAAATACGTACACCATCCTCTGTTGCAGCCTCAAGTCCGCTCCCATGTGTGGCGTTGCCTGAGGTGGGTGTATCGTACAGCTGAGCGCTCTAACGCTTTACACTCATCCTGTGTCGTGTGTGGCCAGTATGGAACGCTGTTCCACCGCCTGGAGAAGTGCCCTACCTCTAAAGTGATATGGCGCAAAGTTCAACGTCTGATGAGCCAGGATCAAATGCATCCCTTCAGCTTGTCAAGAGATATGTTTGCTCTATCAATGGCCTCCTACCTTCCACCCTCCCTCCATGCTTTGGTGGTTGCAATCGCCATGTGGACCATCCACACGATTGTCTTAGATGCCATCGCAGGCTCCACCCCCACCCTCCCAGAAGCTGTCCACCAATTCCAGTCTTATTTGGTAGACCACTTTCAGGCGTGGATGTTTTGATACCTCCCACCGCATTGCCAACAGCTGGTCTCCTCCTGGTTCCCAGTCTGGTTCATCAAATCAGACCCCTTCCTCCACACGTGTTCAATTGTGGCTACGGCCCCTTCACACGTTCCCTCCCCCTCCCCATAAGTGGCGTTCCCGCTGGCAACAAGAGATAGCATCGCTTCTCTGGGGTGCCTTCCCTGGTACTAAGTTTTGTCTCTTATGAGTCATATTCAGAAGTGTCCATCCCATGGTCGGCCTTCCCCACAATAAATTTAAAAATTTAAATGTTTTATTATTACACTATTGGTGATTTTGCCTTGGCTCCTTCATTTATAAGTAGCTATGATGGCAGATTAAATCCTTGATCCCTATTGGTACAACTTACGATGCCTTAAGTAACTGACAATCTTGGCTCATGCCTCAGGTTTCATATCCACCATTATTTAAGCTAGTTTTAATATTCTATCTTGCCCCGCACTGGCAAAAATAATCAGTAATGGGAACACTATTATTATAATGGCCATCCATTAATGTACAATTGTAATTGTTTGATTGTGAGTATTATGAAATTCATCTATCACTAGTCAATTTCTTCCCTACCCTAATTTATATATTATTCCGCTAGTTTACCACTCTTCAATGCTTCTTAGCAACCACAAATTGCACCAATAAGAAATCTAATTGAGGAAAGTATATCTAAGCTTTATTGCTAACTGAAAGGGTATTTTACCCACATTTCTGGAGAATCCTACAGTCAAGAAGGCTTACTTTAGTGAGCTACAAGCCATTTTCAGATAGTAGATACTACAGTGTACTTCTCTTTATTCAAATAAAAACCTTTATAGATAAAAAGGTCCCTTTTTGAAAGTTTTTCCAAGGCTATTAGCATCTAACAGTACCTTATATTTTTTATGTTAATAACCTGTGCATTTGAAATCTGACGCCTCTTTCACGTTTTTAAAAAGAGTCAAGTCACAATATTATTGCAATCTTTATATTAGAAAGATTGATGGGGCACATCAATAATATCTTTTTGTAGTTTTACTATAAAACTTTTATAAGAAATTGAGATGTTCTCCTCCCTCAGAGTTTTATCATCCAACCATTTAGATTAAAAAAAATGAGTTTTTACTAAAAGGAATAAAAATGGTCAAGCCATTTTTAAGAATTTGACTAGATTATGCTTCTAATATATTCCATAAATAGATTTTATCTAGTTGGGAACATTACTTATAGTTGCCTAGTTTTGATAAAATGTTAGTTTCCTATAGAAATCTTAAATTAGAATTAATTTTATTTTGATCAAAGTTATTCTAGCTTGTTTAATGAGTAACTGTTGATAAGAATTGAGCTAATCCCCAATAATTTTTAATGTTTTTAAACTTGTGGGCGCAATCACTGCAACTTATAAATATCTACGTTTGTCTTCCCCATAGCTTAATATATTCTTTTAGTTGATGTCTATATTGTATGTTACTTTTTAGTAGATATTGACAATAATAATAGTTAGTTGGGCATTCAATTGCCTTTTGTCACCTAGATATATAATCCTTATATTCCCCTATATAAAACCTTGGTTATGGTTGCTAGGTTTTTGCTAGTAGTTTATTTTATCATGTTTTAGGCAACAGTTGATAAAGTATCTTTAAATAAAATCAGGTCTTACATTTTTACCTGATTCTTTTCTGACTCAGATCTTGCTTCTTGTTATCAAACAGGAAGCAGTAGTATTGTCAGGATTTGATATGACTAGTGTGTCAAAATCCATGCTTCCAAATTAAACCTCAGTAGATCAATTTTTAAACAACCACAAACGGAGCCTTACCCTGAAGGAACTGAATTAGATTTGATTAGGAATCATCAAGTGCATGAAAATTGGTGGAAGCACCTTCAAGAATCCCGTCCTCACTTCCAAATCACAAGAGGCATGGCCCCTCACTGCTGCGGTTATGAGGACGATGCATAACAATGAGGGTGCTGACCAGGCGGTCATCTGGAAGGAAGTGAAAGATCTTGATTTCATGGGGCCTCAAAGGTCCTTGAGGTTCCATGTCCCTTCATGCCCTATAAATATCAAAGCTTTCTAACTCAATAAAGTATTCTATATTTTTCATATCTTTTCGTTTTATGACCTCTCTGTTAATTTACAACTTTGAGCCAGTTTTAGGGTTTTGGTGCCAATTAAGAGAACTCTTATGCAGAGAAACATGGTGCTCATTACAGGGGGATACAAGCTGTCCAAAGTGAAAACATCTATTATGAACAATGAAGAATAATAGCATTTAAGAAACTCAACCTGCAAATTAGTCAAGAAGCCTCACTGAATGGATTAGTACCTTACAATACAAAGTACCACCCATGTAGCCCGAAAAGCTTAGAGCTTTGGACCACTTTCCAGTTTATAATACCTTCTGTTGACAGCAACCAATATCAACTTCATTATGAGAGCATCAATGAAATTATCTAACAACTATTTAATAGCATCTATTATGTGGGAAGCCGCTCTAATCACTCTCAAGCTTCTTTAATGCTTTCCGTGATGCAGGATCTATATAACTCAGCTTTAATGTTAGTAAGAGAATTGGCTTTAGGAACTTAACGCTATCTATGCAATTCGTCCATGCTGCTATCCATTACCTCCTATAAGTAGTTGGGTTTCACCAACACGAAGACTTTCAAAAACTAGGACTTAACACAAACCTTAAACTCACACATTGTCACTCTCTATAATGTGGCCTCCTCCTTCATCCACAACAATTGAGAAGCCATTGATAATAAACGCCAATTAATTAATGAAGCCCAAAACCTACTTGTGGTGTTAGATAGCGCGAATTCTGGCTACCTGGAGGATCAGCTCTGTCAAGAATGTGTAACTCCTTGAGGCTGCCCAAATTCAACGCCTCAACCAAGTTGAGGACCTGGTACAGACTCTTCAGCAGCACTATCAGGAGTTAGCCTCTTACATCATGGCCTCCAGGAGTGAAGGGCCTAAAGTTATAAAGGGCCAGAAGGTCCCCATGAACCTTGAGGGCCCTCAGGTTCTGCAGTGCCTACTAATGGTGACCCTGATGACTCCTGGAAAAAGGATGTTTTGACAGCACTCGGTGCCTTACAGGATCAAATCTGCAATGTGGCCCGGGCAAGCAATTATTCAGATGGATGTAGTCCTCTCAACACTAGAGTCTCAATTGAGGCTGTTGAGAAGTTGATATGACTGAACGATATGCCATTTATTCTGGCAGATTGGAAATTGGAGTTGAGACAAGTTTTGAGATTGATGAAAAAGAATATGTATGAAATTGAATTGACCAAAGTGTCGACCACTCAGCAAATCAAGGGAAATAATGCCAAGACTTTGAGATAGACAAAAGCTCCTAGAAAAGTGAAAATGAATGGGAGATTACCAAGCAGAGGATGCATTTGGCTTGGGAGACCGAGATTTAAGAGTTGAATGAAAGATTGAGAATGGAGGTCTTTTGGGAGGCTTTTTGCAGATAAGTCTGCGACTATTAAAAGATTAATAAAGTTTTGATAGGGGCGATTGCTCCATATATCATTTATCAGGTTTTTTATTAGAGTCAGAGATCTTCATATCATCTTATTTAGTTGCTCATTGGCTAATACCCTGTGTAAACCAACTCAACGGAATCAAACCATTCCGCCAAGGAATAAATAAGGCCTTGTCAGATGGGATGGATAATCTTAACACCTTCTTTATGCGCATTGATAATAACGTCTCCCAGATTGAGCAAACCTGTCAAGGGTTCAACACATTCCTGAACAACGTAAAAGTCTTCTTCTTCAATGCGCCGACATCAAAGCATTAAAAGAGCAGGCTGCTTACAAGGCCTTCATTTTCTCCCAAAACTGAAACTGGGACATTCCAAGATGACCATGAGGGTTCAAGATGACAATTGAATCATAAGGCTCCTCGAAACTATGCAGAAATTAAAAATATTCAAGTCTTCACCAATTTCTGGTGTCAATACCCTTTCCTCTATATTGTAGATAATTTTAATCCTAGTTTTAAGGAGAAGTTTAACAACAGTTAAGAAAGTATTTTCTCTTTCCTGTATGGCTATAAGAGTTTCATGGAAGAGGTTAATGACTGACAGAAGGTGAGCATATCCACTTCTACTCTGATTGCACCTCTCAGAAGATTATGGATCCCCAACTAAAGGAATGGCACACATGGTAACAGCTCTGTACCGCCTTAATCCAGGAATTAAGCAGCAAATAAACCATGGCCAAAAAAGCAAGCGTTCATGGGTATTTATTTGAACAAAGAGGAGAGCCTTTTGGAGTTTGCCAGCTGTTTCTATGCCCAAATACAGCCCTATGTAACCACTAACCACATTATCATGGATGACGCCATAACTGCATTCATTTCCGCGTTGTTGTCTTACCCTGAAGTTCAAATGCACATGGTCAGCCAGAAGGATTATTTTACTTGCATTTGGAAAATTAAGGAAGCACTTAATGAGATACCTGCAATGACCCTGTATCCTAAAGCCACCCTCTCTATCTCCTCCAACAAACCTTGGGTCCATGTTATCAATAACAGAAGAATCCTCAGCCTTGATGCACTTACTGCAATGGTTTCTGTCACAGCCCCAAGACTTGGTGGAAAAGACTTTCTGAGGAGACGGAAAAGGGCTGAAAGAATAAAGGACGAGGCACTCCATGATATCCTTATCTCACCTTAAGAACCATCAGTGACCTCTACAAAACCTGTAGATGCTGTACCAGTAAAAGAAGTTTTGGTACCCGTTGATAATTGAGCCTGATACTGCTTAATCTTTAACTGATGAATCTTATATGCTTCTCAAGCTACTATCACGGTCCAGAAGTTTGGTTACCTACATATCTGTTTGAGTTTATAAAATCCTGATTTACGCCATTGTTGAAAGTGGCTCCCCATAAACTGTCATTTCCTCCAAAGTGATGAAACGCTTCAAGTTTGCTCCAAATTTGCCACATTACATGGAATACGGCATGGCTGGACCCCAGTGTAACCAGTCCATTGGGATATATTTTCCTTACTTATCCAATTTTGGAAACTTTCAGTAAATACACCCCCCATGATTTAGATACCCAATATATGATATTTCCTAGGGACTCAGTTTATCTGGGACTACTCTGTGGTAAAGAAATATTATGAAGGATTTCTACCTCTGCTGGGGTATCAGGTCCCTTGATTTTTGAGACCTCGAGTGATGCCAAAACGGAGGTCAAAGATAGGGCTTGCCTATTAGAGAGTGAAAGGCAACTCAACTGACTTAAGTACCATGTGAGGGGCTCTCATGTGCGGATGCCACCTCCTTCATTTGATGGCTAAGAAGGCATGACAATCTATTTTAAAAAAAGTACCACTATGCTGCCGAAGTCCCAGGTTACTGTTGACACCTGGGTTTACTTCAATATTCCCTCCTAATACCTGCTGGAGAACTGGGGTCTAGATAGCCTGTCATTCAAGGAGGTCCTAAGCTGTCCAGGAATTTTAGATACCGCCTATGATGGATCCATATTGGTGTTGTTGGCTAATCTTGCTGGAAAATCTAGGGTAGTGGGCTATAATATTCCTGCTTATGTTCACCTTCTACTGGTAGAGGCTGTGGATAGAATATGCAGCTTTGGAAGTTTAAGGGATTTTGGGTTGTAACTCCCCATCTGTGGCTCTAGTAGACACTTGTATAGGGAAAGAGCTTACTGGGTAACAATAGAGCCAGGTTAGGAAATTATTGGTTGAGTACTCAGACCTCTTTTTGACCTCTACCTATGATTTTTGGAAAAATAAATGGGGTTCTACATCAACAGGAGACTGTGGACGCTCCCCCTGTTTGTTCCTTACCTTAGCAAAAACGTAAGGTTGAAGAATACCATGTGGTGGTAGAGTTCAACCAACTACTTGAAGCCGAGCTATTAGTCCTTTGTGAAGACCTTGGGCCTCCCCCTTCTATTAGTTTGAAGAAAGATGGTAGCCATCATGTGATGATGGGATATAACAAACTCAAATCCATCACCAAGAAAATAGTTATTCCTTGAACAAATTGAAAACTCTCTCCGCTTGCTTTCCATATCACAATACTTTTATGCTATGGACCACGCTAATGGATATTGCATGTGGAGATCACCACCAGAGGCTGATCCAAGTGTGCGCTCATAGCCAACAAAGGGCTATTCAAACCCATGAGGAAGCCCCAGGGACTTTGCAACACAATGGACACCTTTTTCAACGCGCGTCCTGAGCGGGATCCTTGGGGACTTTAAGTTATCCTAGTTTTCTCATATACCTTGAAAATATTATAATATTTTTAAAAACCTTCAGTGGTCATGTGGAAAACCTACAGAAAGTCTTCTATTATCTTAATAAGCTTTGATAAAATTTAAACCTTTAAAGTGCTCTTTCTTCTAATCAGAAATGGAGTTCCTTGTTTACAAGGTCTCTAAAGACAGTATTTAGCCCATCCTGGACAAATTTGACGCCTTTAAGAAGATGTCATGCCCCCAGAGCCTGAGAATATTCAGGTATTTATGAGCATGGTGGGCTATTATCTCCATTAATCCCTGAGTTTGCTGAGCTAGCCAAGGCCGTGTTCTATCTCCTGCAAAATAATGTTTCCTTTAAGTGGTAGCCTGAATCAGAGGAGGCGTTTAATTCATTACAATCTGCTCTTTGCACTAAACCATTTTAGACCATCCGTGTTTTGACCAACATTTATTAATATTCATGGATGCAAGTGATGTCGCCGTTGGGGACATTCTAGCCCAATATAATGAAAATCAGGTCAAGAATCCAGTGCTTATTTTAGCAAGGCCTTGAGCAAGGCCAAACAGAACTATAGCGTTACTGAATGGGAATGCCTGCCTGTCTTGTTAACGATCAAAAACTTCCAGCCCTATCTCTATGGCACCCACTTTACCATCATCATTAACTATTCCTCACTCTGATGGCTTCAACTAATGAAGGATCGAGATGGCTGGTTAGCCAGATGGGCCTTAAGGCTGCAAACTATGGATTCACTATTATCCACAATGCAGGAGCGAATCATCAGAACTCTGATGGTTTCTCTAGGATGCTGATTCTGGCTTCTTTGACCCCGAGGAGGATTGACTGTACAATATTATTGGTTGACCAGAACGCTGTGAGTGAGACTCCTAGATCCAAGAAAAACTCCAAAAAATGACATGAGACACTATGTTTAAGATTTGAATGTTTTATAAGAAGCTCATTATAAAATGTCTCTTCACATCCATTCTTCTTCCTGAACCAACGTTATCCTAGAAGGGCATGCGACTGTAGGACACATGGAAGTAAAGAAGACTCATGAATGGCTAAAGAAACGATGCTACTGGGACCAAATAATGAAACCCATCCAAGAGATCCTGGAGAGGTGTATGACATGATGATCCCAAGATTGAGCTAATCATCAAAAACAGCACTCTGTCATTGTCCTGTACAGTCCTTGTTGTCATTAGCATTGGTGTAGTAGGACCCCTTCCCACAGGATTTTATGGCCATAAATATTTTTCTTGGACATAGACCACTTGACCAAATGGGTGAAGTAATTTCTGTCCCCGCTGTCACTGCTAAGCTTATGGCCCTATTTCTTATTTAGTCTCTTTTCACCCAGCACAGATGCCCATAAACTTTACTTTTGACAATGGGCTAAATTTCACCTTGCAGGTAGTCTAAGTCCTAACTTCGCCTTTAGGAAAAATCAGAGTTGAACCTCTCTTTACAAACCATCAATCAATGGGGCAGTGGAACGTGCTAATGGAACCCTATCTCTATTTTGTGGAAGATGGCCACCTCCAACCCTACTCACTAGAATCATTATTTACACAGTGCTTTTCTTACTTACTGATTAAGCTACCATCAAATTATCAAGATGCCCCCCATTGAAGCTCAATATGAGCGTTCTCCCCACCCACCAAGTAGTGTTCAGCCCCTGATCAATACCTCCATACATGAGAACTCTAATTTAACTATGAGGGCCTAAGCTTATAAAATTGTTTATCTTCAGGCCCTAGCCACACAAGACATTGTCACCATCACAGAAAAGTAGACATCCAGATTTAAAACCAGCTTGTACTCCTTACTAACTCGTAATTAGGTGACTTCATTTACTTTTTTAACCATTGACCCAGAGATCAACAGAGAAAGCTCGACGTTCTTTAGCTGGATTTTATAAAATCATTCATAAGCTGAACTTGGATTAAACCCATTGCTGAAGTCAATCAGATGACAGTGTTGAATTGAGTACATGACCAATTGCTTTGGCCTTATACCCCTCCAACAGAATCTTGAGGGAGGCGTTGTCAGAATTTGAGATGATGAGCGAGAAAAACATCCCTATTCCCAAATTAATCCTTAATATGATAACTCTAAAGGCAGAACTAATGGAACCTTACCCTGAAGGCAAAAATTTGAGACTTGATCAGGAAGCATCATGCTTATGAGAATCGATGGATACTCCTTCAGAAATCCCATCCTGGATTCTCAAACCTCAAGAGGTGTGACCCTTACTGCTGCGGTCATAAGGATGACACAGAAAATGAGCGCACCATCCAGGAGGTCAATATGAAAGGCAGTGAAAAATCCCAATTATAAAAGGCCACAAAAGTTACTGAGGCACCAAGTCCTCACACACCGCATAAATATTTACATTTTCTAGCTCAGTATTGTAGTCTGATTCGCCTCATCTTTTCGTTTTTTGATCTCTCCACTTGTTTACAGCTTTGAGCCCATTTTCAAAATTTGGCGTCAGTTAAGAGAACAGTTAAGCCAAGAAAAGGCTTTCAATTGAATGAGGACGCATAAAATTTTTTGATGCACTAATAATGTAGTCAATGATTTGTTATAAAATCAGAGGAATCTCAGAGATACGTGAGGGGTTTATGCACAATGTTACACCCACTGAGCAATAGAACTGATAATATGAAGATCGTCATCCCCAAAACAACATATAAACTTTTAATAAATATGGAGCAATTTCCCCAATGACAATTCCTTATTCATATGAATGTTTTCAGCAATATTCTTTTTATTTAACTCGCTCTCTTCTACTAACAAACCCTCTCATTTCAATCTTATCATCTCATTTATATATTAGTGACTTCAGTCAATACTGACCCTTTTAATTAATATATTCATTTCTGCCATATTCTAATTGGTTTCAGCAGTGGCTACTACTCATAAATTCACGATTGCCTTAGTTTGAGGCAATATCCCAATTATTTGCCGTGTTGACATTGCCTAATTTGTAGGCAATCTACTAAATTTTTGTTTGAGGTTTTGTATCATCCTATTGCCTTATGTTGAGGCAATCACATTAATATTATATACTCCTCAGTTTGGCCAATTATCGCCCATTCTGCCATAAAAGCTGGTAGCGCTACAGTTCTCTAGACTGGCGCTGAGGTTCATAGGTGGCTTGAAGCTGGAAATTTGGAAAGAGCACCGAGAAAGAAATGGAAAAAAAGGGTAAGAATATCAAATAACTTATTAAGTCAAAAGGTTTCAATATTTATAGGGTGCGTTGGGACTCAGTGCCTCAGGGATTGTTAGGGACTCATCCATTCAGGATCTTTACTGATCTTCCAGAATGGCCTCCTCATGGGCATCCTCAATGGATTGTGTCGCCCACCTGCCTGTTTGGGTGGAAACGCCCCCCCGTGTGACTCAGGAATAGGGGAGGAGGATCCTGAAATTAGTTTAGCTTGGTTAAGTTCAATGACTGATTCAGCACAGCCTGATCTGGAAGTGGGGAATTTGATCGATTGTTATCTCAAATTCTGACAACGCCCCCTCAAGATCCTGTCAGAGGGGGGAATACAGCCGCAGGAACTGACCATGCACCTGATTTACTACGGTCCTTGGTTGACATAAGCAATAGAGTACTTGGACTTCACCCTATGAATGAATTTATAGGGTCCAGACCAAAGTATGTCTAGCTTATTTTGTCTTCCTCCAGGTGATGGTGATAAAGGAAAATGAGGACACCTGATTGAAAATTTTGTAAGGAGGGTTGTCCAAAATTGAATCGGGATGTCTCTCTTCCAGTGGTGGTAATAATGCCTTTAGTGGCTTGGGCTTGAAGCTGAACAATTTTATTGGCTAAAGTCCTCATAGTTAATTTGGAGCTCTCATGTGTGGAGGCTTCAAGCAGTGACTGGATGCTACTTGGTAGCTGAGGTGCCTGCCAATATAGGGCTTCAAATGGGGACATCTTAATAACTTGGTGATAGCTCACCCTGTAGGCAAGCAAGGCGCTTGGTAGATAATGGTTCTAATGAGCAGGATCTGAGGCGACCAACTTCTTTATGATGGAAATAAGAGTTCCATTAGCGCATTCTACTGCCCCATAAGTAGATGGGTGGTAGGGGGCAGCGAAACTATGGGTAGTGCCAAATAGCAAAGTTAGTTCTTGTACTACCTGGGAGGTGAAGTTCAACCAATTGTCCAAAAGCAAGGTCTGTGGGCACCCATGCTGGGTGAAAATGGAACGAATAAGGAAAAGAGCTGTAGCCTTGGCAGTGGCAGTGGGAACCAAAATTTCCTCAACCCACTTAGTTAAGTGGTCTACAGCTAGGATAATATATTTTTGTGCCATGAAATCCTGTAGGAAGGGGGCCCACCACGTTGAAGCTAATGACATTGAAGGGCCCGGGTGGGGCAACAACTGAGTGTTTAAATTGAGGGTTGGCTCATTTGTGGGATAAGCAGGTCATACAAGCTCCAAGACCTCTTGGATGGTTTCTACCATTTGGTCCCAGTAGTTTCGTGACTTCAGCCATTCATGAGTCTTCTTAACTGCCCCGTGTCCCACAGTTGAATGGCCCTCTAGGATGATATCTGTTCGAGATAAGGGGTGGATATAATGGAGCTACTTCTTGTTGACCTTCTTGTAGAGTAGGCCATCCTTGATTTGCATGTCTTGAGTCATTCGGCAGAGTTTGGCCTAAACTTTAGGAGTTTCTAATTCCCATTGCTTGGGCTGCTCTATCAGGTCATATAGCCGATCTTCCTCAGTGTTAAGACTGCTAGCACTGGCATCTGAGAGAGACCATCAGCATTCTGGTGAATTGTGCCTGTGCGATGGATGATGGTGAAAATATAGCTTTGCAGTCATAGAGCCCACCTGGCTAGCCAACCATCGGGGTCTTTCATTTGTTGAAGCTACTGAAGCAAGGAATGGTTTTCAATAATAGTAATTATGGGTACCATAGAGGTAAGGCTGAAAATATTTGATGGCAAGTAGGACAGCTAGACATTCCCTCTCAGTGACGCTGTATTTCCTCTCAGCTTTACTTAGCATCTTACTAAAATAGGCCACGGGGTGGTCGACATGGGTTTTATCATGTTGGGCCAGGATAACCCCAACGGCGACATTGCTCGCATCTGTGAACAACAAAAAGGGTTGGTCAAAGAGAGGGTGAACTAGAACGGGTTTAGTAAATAGAGCCATATGTAAAGCGTTAAAAGCCTGCTCCTGTTCAGGCCGCCACTCAAATGGTACATTTTTTTGCAGGAGATAGAACAGTGGCTTGGCTAGGTCGGCAAACCGTGGAATAAACTGATGGTAATAGCCCACCATGCCAAAAGAGACTTAAATATCTTGTAAGCTTTGGGGTGTGACATCTTCTCTATGGCGTCAACTTTGTTAGGTATAGGTTGGATGACACGCTTGAAGACTTTGT
This sequence comes from Massospora cicadina, assembly GCA_022478985.1. NCBI lineage: Eukaryota > Fungi > Entomophthoromycota > Entomophthoromycetes > Entomophthorales > Entomophthoraceae > Massospora > Massospora cicadina. The sequence continues at coordinate 17,858 of JAKSZP010011082.1, forward strand.
GTCCCAGAAACTCTAGCTCAGGCTGGAAGAAGGAGCACTTCAAAAGCTTGAGCTTGACAGAGGTTTTACTAAGCTGTTCAAAGGCTTCCCTGAGATGCTTACATGTCCATTAAAGGTCAATGAGAAAACGGTAATGTCATCCAGGTAGACGAGGACGCATGAGAGCTCCATGTCCCTAAGTATCCCATCCATGGCATGCTAAGAAGTGGCTGGGGCGTTACAAAAGCTTTGGGGCATCTGGGTTGGATCAAATAGGCCCCTCATTAGCGATGAGAGCACACTTGGCTCAGTCTTCAGGGGCAAGCTCGACCTGCCAATATCCGCTGGTGAGGTCCATGGCTGAAAAGTACTGGGAACTGGCAAGCAGACAGAAAATCATCATTTTGGGGCAGAGGATAACTGTTATTCTTGGTGATGGAGTTAAGTCATTGATAATCCATCACCACTCGGTGCCTGCCATCTTTCTTTTGAACCAGCAGAAGAGGGGAGGCCCAAGGGCTGTGCGATGGTGCCAGGAGCCCAGCGTCGAGTAGCTGTTTAAGTTCCACCATCACCTGGGCCTCTTCAACCTTGATTTTTTGGTAAGGCCAGGATTGAAAGGGGGTGCATCCCCAGTTTCACATGGTGGAGGACTCCGCTCATTATTCCGAAGTCATATGTTATGGTTGAGAATAGGTCTGAGTATTTTTCTAACAAATCCTGGACCTTATGTCACTGCTCATCCGAGAGGTCCTTCCCAATATTAGTGTCAACTAGACTAACTGAGGGTGGCAACTCCAAGCCAAAATCTCTCAAGTCCCCAAAGCTCCAAACATTGGGAACAGCCCCTATTGGTAAAAGGTGGACATATGAGGAGGGACTGTTTGGACCTACGACTTTGGGTTTGTCAGTAAGATTGGCTAGCAACACTGATATAAATCTGGCATACACTGGATCAAGAATCCCAGGGCAGGTCAGCACTTCTTTAGGAGATGGGTTGTCTAGGCCTCGGATTTCCAATAGGTACCCTGAGGGAATGTTGACATGGACTGAAGTGTCAGCAATGACTTGGGACTTCAGGGGTACTTTGGTCGCCCTGGATAATTAGATCGTCATGCCTTCCTGTCTGTCAACAGCAGGAGGGGGTAGTCAGACTCAAGAGCCCCTGATATGATACTCGAGCTGATCAATTCAGTCCTCATTCTCCAGTAGACAGGCTCAGGCTTTGACCTCCATCTTAGAGTCACAAGAAGTTTTGAAGATCAGAGGGACCCGATGATCTAGTAGGGAGAGAAAGCCACCATTATAATGGAGCATCACCAAATAGTCTCAAAGGAACTGAGTCCTGAGGAGCAGGTCATAACTCGGGTTGTCTAGCGTGACTGCGAAGGTGTTCACAGCAAGCTTTCCAAACTGTGATGGCAGAGAGAAAAAGCTCCTATAGATCAGGTACACTGTGGGCCGGCCGTGCCATATTCCATGTAGTGGGGCAGGTCTGGAGGGATCTTTACCCATTTCATCAACTTGGAAGATATGACGTTCATGGGGGAGCAACTGTCAACTATTGCGAGGACTGGAATATTATAAACTGGATGGCGACTCAGGTAACCAGACTTCTAAATCGGGGTGGTAACATGAGGAACATGGGGAAATCATAAGAAGAAGAGTAAGCAGTATCAACATCTTTATTTTCATCAGATACCAAAACTCCTTCTTCTGGTATGACAGTTCTCAGTTCATTTAAGGAGGATACTTGAAGCTGGGTAGGGATGTCAGCATGAAGCGCCTTGTCCTTCATGCTGACGGCCTTTTTCCCACCACCTTGGCAAGTTGTTTCCAGCAGACCTGGGCACTATGTCTAAGAACATTACAGTAGGTGCATCGAGGTCATGGATTCTTCTGGTTTTCAGCCACATGAAACCTAGGGCGGTTAGAGGGGGCTGTAGACGTAGCCTTAAAGTGTAGAGTTGAGGCAGGGATCTCGTTAAGTGCTTCCTTGATCTCCTGAATACAGGTAAACCCATTCTTCTGCCCAATCATATGTATTTGAACCTCAGGATAGGATCCTAAGGCAAAAATGACTGAGGTATAGCGTCGTCCAGGGTGATACAATTCATAGTGACTAAGGGTTGTGCTTGGGCATAAAAACGGTTGGCAAACTCCATGGGGGTTTCCCCTTTATTCAGTCAGATGCCTATGAACGCTTGCTTTTGGTTGGCCAGAGTTTTATTGCTGCCAAACTCTTGGATCAAGGCTGTACGGACCTGTTCCCAGGTGTAATACTCCTTCAAATGGAGGGTCATGATCTCCCAGGCGTTGCTGTCTAGGAAGGAGTGGATATGCTTCACCTTCTGCCAATCAGTGGCCTCATCCATGGAACTCTCATAGGCATACAGTAAGGAAGCAATACTTTCCCGTTCAGGAGTGAACCTGACCTTAAAACTAAGTTTAAAGTTAGCTATGATAGATGTGGAAAGGGTGGTAACGCCAGGAATGGGCACTGGCTCTGAGATCTCAGTTTCTGCATAATCCCAGGGAGCTCACTAATCTAGCCGTCGCCGCAATCCTTTTAAGTCCTCATGGATGTAGTCCCAAATTTGGATGAGGGTGGAAGCAGAAGCCTAATTTAAACCTGCTCCTTTAAAGATTGGATCTCGGTGCTCTGAAGGTGGAGCTGGCCTTTAAGGGTGGTCAAACAGGTTTCAAACCCTCAACAAGTTTCTTCAAACTGGAGATATGAGTGTCTTTAAGCTTAGTAAAGGCAATGAAGTTACCCATTTCATCTGACAATGCCTCAATAGAGACCCTGGGGTCAGAGGGACTCCATCCAATCGGATTTTGCAACCCAGCGCCACATTTTAGATTTGAACACGTAGGGCAGCCAAGGCTGTTATCACATCCCTTCGTCATGGGTCTTCAGGTTTGCCAGATGATGAAGGTCCTGGGGGCCCTTGAGGTCCTGGGGGCCCTTGAGGGTCCTTCTGGTCCTGCTGGCCCTGGACGCCCTTTGGGGCCTTTGGGCCCCCTAGGTCCTTCAGGCCCTGCACTCATGGAAGGTTAGTCATGAGAGGCCAGCTCTTGGTAGTGCTGTTGCAGGGATTCTACCAGTTCTCTAACTTGGAGGAGACGCTGATTCCAAGTCGCCTCAAGTAGCTGAGCGTTTTGACGCAGCTGATCCTCAAGGTAGCCAGAGATTCCGCTGTCTAACACTACAGTTTGATCACAGATCTAGTTAATCAATTGCCAGTTATCAATAATGGCTTCACGGTTATCATACACAAAGGAGGAGGCAGCATCATAGAAGTCGATGATGTATGAGTGTAAATTCTGGATGAGTCCCAGTTGCCAGGAGACCACCTGATGGTGTAACCTGACTAGCTGAAGTAGGTGTGGATAGCTGTTTGGACGAAGTTATGAAGGTAGCGTTTGGGCCCCAGGGCAAGTTCCCCTGCTGGTAGTGCAGCTGAGCTGTAGAGGTCCCGCATTGTAGAAGGTATGGAAGAGGCATGAGAGTGGCTGGAGTGGGCGCCCATGGATTAGATGCCGTTTACCAGTTTTTGGATGACATCATTAAGTTTTTTGTACTGGAGTTGGTATTGGCTCCCATCAAGGGAGGGCAGTAAGAGTTGGAAGGCGGCCCAAAATTTAGCCTCTCAGGCTGTGAGGGTATCGTTGTGTATTGTGGGGTACTAACCCATTGAGTAATGCTTCTCAATTGACCAGTTGATTGGTCTTTAGGGATACTAGTATTTTCCATTTTTGTGATAGACGTTTTCACTTAGGACAGCTCGGAGCCCCCTGTAGTGAGCACCACTTTTGTCAGTGCTACAGTTCTCTAGACAGGCGTTGAGGTTCATCGGTGGCTTAAAGCTGGAAATTCGGAAAGAGCACTGAGAAAGAAATGGAAAAAATGGGTAAGAATATCAAATAATTTACTAAGTCAGAAGGTTTCAATATTTATAGGGTGCGTTGGGACTCAATGCCTCAGGGATTGTTGGGGACTCATCCATTCAGGATCTTTATTGATCTTACAGAATGGCCTCCTCATGGGCATCCTCAATGGATTGTGTCGCCCACCTGCCTGTTTGGGTGGAAACGCCTCCCTGTGTGACTCAGGAATAGGGGAGGAGGATCCTGAAAATAGTTTAGCTTGGTTAGGTTTGATGACCGATTTGACACAGCCTGATATGGAATTGGGAAATTAATCATAATCTCGAATTCTGACAACAGCTTAGGGCTTATTGTCCAGTCATATCAAAATCTTGACATTACCCACCACCCTTGACTGGATAATAAGCTCCTATTGTTTATACGCCCAAAGGAACTTTGTGTGCACTCGGTTAATAATCTGACCACTCATGGGGTCCTTGATAGTATAGGCATCAACACCTGTTTTCTCAATTAAACAAATGGACCATTCCAGATGTTGGCCAATTTGTGCTTCCGCCAAAACCTGTGTTGAGCATGGAATATAACCATGTCTTCATCTTTGAACTTGGCTAGCCCACTACACCATACCTGATTAGTAGCCTGATTCTTTACCTTCTTGGCTAAGATGAACAAGTACACTTCAGTTTGCAGCTTGATTATCGTGTCAGCTAGGTTAGTCAAATAACGTTGGGTTTTCATTCTGCCAGTATCTTATATGCAGGTATAGAGAAGCGCCAGTTGATTGGGGTGTTATCCATATAGAAGTTGAAAGGGGCTCTTCCCTGTGGCAGAATGTTAGCTGATGTTATATGCAAAAATAGTAGTGGAAATGAGAGAACTCAATCAGGAAGGTTGATTTGTTACCAACTTCTGGAGTATGTTCACCAAAGTTCCATTAACTCGTTCAACCATACCATTGGACTTGGGGTAATATGGGGTCATTAGCACTCTATGGATGGCCATCAATTCTTTGAGCTTGGGTAAGGTGTGAGAGGTGAAGTTGATTCCGTTTACAGTAAGGATGACTGAGGGAAGCCATGTTGCTGAATTATACATTCAATCACAAAATAGGCCTTTGTGACCGCCCCCAAATCCCATATTGCCCAGGCTCAACCCCTGGTCAAGTGGTTGATTGTCACCAGAATGTACTTGGACCGGTTAGCTCTCATTGGCAGAGGGCCAATGACGTCAAGGGAAACTGTATGTCACGCAAAATGGGGTTTCAATAACCAGTAAGAAGTCTTCTGGAAGAATGGCTTTTCACTTGGCACTGGTGGCAGCAGGAGATTGTTTTATGCATGTCAAAGTTCATGCATTCATAATAATACCAAGGGTGCAACAATTCCATTGTCTTGCACATGGCACCATGCCAACTGTCTTATGCGCACTCAAGATAATACTAGCCCGTGGTGAGGGTCACAGGAAGTTCACTGTCAAGTCTTTAATCCATTTTTCAACTCCCCGTAATGCAGAAAAGTACTGGCTTTCATTTCATTTGATGCCTTTATGACTTTATGCGACTCATCATTGTACTTTCCTCTGGGCAACTTATCATACATTATGTTGACAGATCTGCCATAACTGCAATCATTGCTAGCCTTGACAAGCAATAAGAGTTCTGGTGTTTTGCTCCAGGTCAGTGGAGGAATTCGAAGTCATAAGCCTTCAGGCTGAGGGTCCATCAGGCTAGGTGCCCTCCATTCTCCTTAAGGTTCTGCACCCAGAGTAACAAAGGGTGTTCCGTTGCTACTTTTTCAACACCCCATGCAGATACACAAAAATTGCTTATACACATAAATCAACACTAATCACTACCACTCAGTCACAGTATAATTGCATTCATGGCTGTTCAGGTTTGGACTGAAGTATGCTATGGGGTGCTCCTCCCCTTCATCGTCTTTTTGAGATAGGACCGCCCCTACAATGGAAAGGGACGCATCCATTTAGATGATGAACTCTTATCAAAGTTTGGATATCACAACACTGGCGCACTGATTAGCGCCATTTGAAGTATATAAAAAGAGCATTGTCAGCATCCCATCCATTCAAACGTGGCATCATTCTTTAAAACCTCAAACATCAGACCTCAATTACAGCTAAAATTGGGTATAAACTGGTGGTAATAGCTGACCCTCCCTAAAAATACCTTTATATTGCGATTACTGTTTGGTGTAATCATCTTTAAGATAGCCTCACCTTAACTGGTTGAGGATTTAGCCCAATCGCATCTACTACAAACCCAATGTACTCAAGCTGATCTTTGAAGAAGTGACATTTTCGAGGCTTGATCTTAATGTTTGCCTTCTCAAGATGGCGGAAGGCTTCCTCCAGATGGGTGAGATGCTCAGAGAACATTTGGGAAAAGATATTGATATTGTCGATAACTGAGGACACATGACAGCTTCAGGTCACCGAGAATAGTGTCCATGGCCTATTTTGACATATTTGGGGCATTACACAGCTCTTGTGGCATACGCGTTGGTTGAAAATGCCCTTTTAATGTGATAATGGCGCATTTCTCCTGTTCAGCCAAGGTTAACTGATCTTCTAATATCCTGAGATCAAATTTATCACTGAGAAGTAACAAGCTCCACCTAATCAATCAAGAGAATCTTCAATCCACAGTAAGGGATATGAGTTCTTCTTAATAATGTTGAGCTTCTGGTATTCCTTTACCACCCAGTCAGTAACATCTTTCATTTTTACAATTAGTATGGGCGAAGCCCATGGACACTTCAAAGGTTTGAAAATCCCTTTCTCCAGTAGCTTTTTGATCTCCTATGTCACTACTTCCTCAACTGCCTTTTATCAGTGGATCAGCCGTGACCTGATGGGAGGATGATCTCAGTGTCCAGCCAATGAACCACCCCTAGCGCATCCTAAATCATGGTTATCAGTGGCAAAAATCTCTTTAAATTTTTTAATTTAAGCTATCATCAATCCTTCTGTGCTTCCAATAACCACATTAATCATCACGCGGTACCACAGTCATTACACTGGGCTGTGGTTCAACAGGTAGACTCAATTCATCCAACGACCTAAACTCATGAACTTGAAGGACCTCTTCAACAGGGGGCAGATGTAAATATGCCACGATTTGATGTCAGCAGATCTGTAGTGTTTCTTTTTTAGTTTGCTAGTAAAATCTTGATCTCACCATGTCCCAGGAGTATAATGCCTGGAGCCACATGGGGCTCAAGCCGCAATTGCTGATATAGTCCAATAACTTCCTTAAAAAGTCCGTTTGTCATTTATACATCTAAGGCAGTGTTCACTATCACTTTAAGACCAGAGAGAATAGATATAGGTACAGCTGTTCTAGAGGCAGCCTCTGATATTCATATATCTTCTGGGGAAGGGACTGGGTCCTCTTTTTTAATTTGATGATATCACACCGGAATCATCCCATTATTATAGGCAAGGATGATATGTATCATGTGCACCAAGTCCTTTGTCACTCCGCTGGAGGTAAAGTAAATTGGGATCTGTTGTCCAAAAGTTTGAACGTTTCCTCTGTCATATCAACGACAGCGCCATAGTGGCACATAAAAAAGTTACCAATTTACATGTTGTAATTATCATTTGGCAACACTATCACTGTGGCTACAATGACAATTGACCCAAATTGCAATTGAAACGCGCTGTATGCTCCCTCAGAGACCGTGTTTCTGCTCCAGCAGTTCCATACACCATTTGATGTTCCACATCAGGTTTTAATGTCAACCTAGACACCAACTTAGTGGAAACTATGTTAACTGGAGCACCCATATATCTTATAGTGCAGACTCAGGTTTTATATACAACAATGTCACAGTACATAAATTTTGAATATGAATAATAATGACTGGTTAACGCATGGATATTTAAGGAATCTCTGTTCTAAGGAAACTCGCAATCCCCTACCCAACTTTGGGGTTTGTTTGATGATAGTGTTGAATAGAAGAGTGGCGGTTACTCTAGTAAGGAAGGTGCATCTACGGATGGGTCCAACTTGTCAGTGGAAACTTAGTCATATTTGACAAGCATATATTTTGGGTCACATATGAAATTCTTCTTCTGCTGCATCTTTGGCTTGCGCTTGTTTCAAAATATTCACCCCTTCAACTAGCTGCTGATCTAGGAAACATAATCATACTGGGGGTCTTCCGCTGTATATAATATAATGGGTTTAGGTGGGATTTTTGGGTTTATGATAGCAGAAGTAGAGAGTCACATCTCTACTTCTCTCTGACTTTTCCTGATAGTTCTGTTCCTGCTGTACGTGATGGACCTGACGATTGGGGCAACCTCATGACAGGTGCCCAGAGTGACCGCATTTGAAACAATTAACCCTGTAGGGCCTGCTTTTTGATTTATTGTAATAGATTATGGCCATTAATTTGATTGTTGGCGATCAGCATAATTGGGCTCAGTTCAATAATTGGGCTATTTTCAATAGGCAGGTCCAGGGCGGAAGTTGAACATCTGGGGGTAACTTGGCGGAATCTGAACAGGTCAACCTTATTCCCCCAAATAAAAAGGTCCAGTGACAGCAGCAGTTTGTTTCCAATCTGTAATGAGTGGAGGGAATGTTATTGTGACGGTTGAGGTCTATCCTCAGCATCACATTGCCCTGATCTTTGGTAAGACAGGGCAGGCTGTGTCTGGATGTATGGAGGAGGAGGGGGAGTTGGTCCTGGCAGGGACGCCTAAGGGGCAGGAGCTTGAAGGAGGCCAAGGAGCAAGATGGGCGTCCAAGTTGAGGAAAACGAGAATCAAGTAAAATGGGGAGTTTTGAGATTCGATTTGGATTCAAATCAAGAATGGAATGGAATGGGTGCTTGGAAGTTTCGCGGTTCATTTGGAATTCAAAATGGAACTGGTGCGGAACTGTTGAGGATCGGAACTGGCACAGAACCATTGAGTGAGGATTCCGCGATCCTGCTGTAAGGTTTACACCAAGCATCAGTCAGATTAGCACCATAAGCTTGTGTTATATCTTATATTAGCTTGTAGCATGTGTATATAAGGAAGGAACTGGGAGCTGGAGGCTTCTCAGTTCTGTTTTCTATCGACCTGGCCAATATTAAATAAAAAAGAACGTAAAAATTCATATATTTATACTTATTTTTATTTTAAAAAATATTGCCTAACTGCAGCCATGTTTGGCTTGAATCAACAAGAATTGACTTGAGAGTGAGCTTGGGAGAGCTATTGCCTCCCTTTATACCTTGTCTTGGAGTCAAGGCATGTTGCTGGGGTTAAGTATACTTGCAACTATCTTCCAGGGGGTGCTTGTCCAGTCTTGTAGCGCGCGCACAAAGAGTAGTATCAGGAGCCCTGTCAGCCCTATGGTCTGTAACATGGATTCTGTTGCCCAACTCATTTGTGGCTCATTGGAAGGAGCCGGTGCGTTACATTAAACAGAACTCATTTACTTTCTTGTCGTTGTGGTGGCAAGCAAAAGAGGTGCCAGAAGAAGTTGTGTTTCCAAAGTGGTATAACCATACTGCAACACTCTTGATGGTGATATTCTCCACCGCCTTTTTGCTTCATGAATTATAACGGGTTTTAGAGTGTGTGTCCCGGAATGGTGGGAAAGTGGTAGGGCCTGGGAAGGACAAAGGAAGAATTCCAACGGTTTTGAAATTGGAAGACTTGGAACTGATCCACCAGACGTTTAGCCGGGTTCAGTTTCAGGGACGTTTGACAAAGGCAGCGGGTGGAGAGGATTCGTTTGCCTTGCAGTTAAGTCAGGTTCTGTTGGCACTTCCAGTAAAGCAGTCCAACTGGGTGCAAGAACTTTTAGAAGAGCAGTTAGGGTTACCCGTATCAGTGGAGGAATGTCTGGATTGGATTGATTGTGCAGCATGTCCGGATGAGACGCAGGATTCGGCCTGGGCGGCTTTACTGCAGTGTGGTCAAGGGAAGAAGTCAGTGGAGGAGTATGGCCAGATGTTCCGCGCATTGGCAAGAGCAGCAAAGGCATCTGAGTCTCATCTTCTGCGCATGTTTCGCCAAAACTTGCAAGCTGATTTATTATTGGCAAAGGCGGCGGTGAAACCTGCAGTGACGTTGGAGGAAGAGGTGGGTTTAGCCTTGCAGGTAGAACGACAGTTGAGTTTGGTACGGGCCCGTCAGGAAGTTGTGCGACCCCCAGGGGGATTCTGAGGACAGAGTGGTGGAAGAAGGGCAGGTTCCGAGCCCATATATATGGCTCTAAGGGGTTTAGCTATGTGGAGGAAGGGAAGAAGAGTCAAGGGAATCCTGAGGGTATGGTGGAGGTGCGGGAGACAAGGATTCCCATCGAGATTACCACCAGGATCCTAAGGCTCAGAATAAGAAGGCTCCTTATAATTTTCACAAGAAAACGGTGAATCCGGTACCTCAAATTAAACTGCTTACTTCATCTTATCCTTATCTGATTTTGCCCATCAGTGTGCTTGTGGGGGATGAAGGAAGGAATTGCGGTGAAGTTCTAGCTTTGATTGACACTAGAGCTGGGGAAAATTATGTTGAGGAGAAGTGGGCAAGAAGCCATGGATTGTCATTACAGAAGGATGGATGGGTGAAGTTGGAAGACACCTCCAAAAGAACGGCGGTATGGCGAGTACAGGCCAAGGTCCTGTTGAGGCAAGGCCTGAGGTATTCAGGGAGGAGTTTCACGCTGTAGCTCACCTGCCACAATCGGCGGTGCTGGGGATGAGATGGTGGCACCATTTCTGCCCACAGTTTGATATGAAGAGAGAGAGGGTTCTGTTGTCGCCTAGAGGTCAGGGGACGTGTGAATGGACGTTTCAGTCCCAAGGTTCGATGGTGAAGCACATGGGTGGAATCACCTCAAGTGTGTCAGCGGAAGGATTGCCAAGGGAGTATCAGGATTTCGCGGAGGTGTTTGAGCCTAAAGGTGATGCGCCCTTTTCGCCTACAGGGGATTTTGCATTTGGATTCCGGTTCAAGGAAGGCTCTGAGTTACCAAAGGGCTGTCCAGTCTATCCGTTGAATCCCCGGGCCCAAGAGGCATTGGAGGGTTATGTCCATAAGATGCTGGATATGGGTTTGATTGCGCCTTCCAAGTCGCCGGTGGTTTCATCAGTCCTGTTGGTTCCCAAGTCAGGGGGAGTTACGTCCTTGTGTTGATTTCTGACGCCTTAATGAGGTAACAGAACCTGACCCCTATCCAATGCCACTCATGGAGAACATTCTGCCCATGATCTCTAGGTGTGGGGTGTTCACCAAATTGGATTTGGTGGACGCTTTTAATCAAATTCCTGTTCGCCCTGAGCACCAGCAGTATACGGCATTCAGATGTCATCTGGGAAACTTCGAGTACAGGGTTATGCCATTTGGGCTACGCAATGCCCCTGCAGTTTTCCAGCGCATGATTGATCAGGTATTGGGGGACTTAGTGGGTAAGTGTTGTGTTGCCTATATGGATGACATCCTGGTGTTTTCTAGATCGGTACAGGACCATGTGAGGGATGTGAGAAGTGTGTTGGAGGTGGTTAGGAACGCGGGCTTGAAGTTGAAGCCATCCAAGTGCGAGTTCAATAAAGAATCGGTGTCCTTCCTAGGGAACGTGGTCCTCCAAGAAGGGATAGCGATCTGTCCTGATAAGTTGCGGGCGGTGCGGGAATGGAAGGCTCCTGGGAATAGGACTGAAGTGCGAAGTTTCTTGGGGTGGTGAATTTCGTGCAAAGATTTTCTAGGGATCTGGCCCAATGGGCTGTGCCGTTGACAAGACTGACGGGAAATGTGCCGTTCATTTGGGGGAGGCTGAGGAGAGGGCATTTCAGCAAGTGAAGACGAGTTTGCTGACAGCCCCAGTTCTGGCACACCCTGACCCAAACAAACCATTCGTGGTAGAGACTGACGCGTCAAATTTTGCACTTGGAGCCATGTTGTTACAGGAGGTAAAGATGGGGTTGAACAGCCTGTTTGTTATTTCAGTTGGAAGATGGCACCAGCTGAAACCAACTATCCAGTTTATGATAAGGAACTTTTGGCAATAGTTGCAGCCTTGGGGAGTGGCAATATCACCTATTGTATGCCAGGCACCCGGTTGTCATCCGAACGGACCATCGAGCCTTAGAATACTATAAGTCCCCATGCCTGATGAACCAGAGGCAGGCCCGGTGGCACTTAGAGTTGGTTCAATATGACCTGCGGATTGAATACAAGCCAGGAAAAACAAAATATCTTGCCAGATTTATTGAGCCGTGATTCTGGACTGGTGTTTTCTGATGAGGAGTTGAGGAAGTTCAACACAGCCACAATGTTGCCACAGAACTTGTTTGCAACGATCCAGGGCTGGAGAGACGGAATGGCAGGAGGAATCTGGACTGCACAGCAAAGATGTGAGCTGGGCCAACGGATAAGAGAAGAGACAGGGGAAGGTGAGGCAAGCAGGGGGCATGCGGGATTCTCAGTTTGGGGTGGTATCATACACCATGAGGGAAGGATTTGGGTCCCGGTGAAGAGTCTGCTACAAGAGGTAATGGCAGCTAATCACGACCATCCTCTGGCAGGTCATCCCGGTTAAGAGAAGACGTTAGATCTTGTTCGCCGTCACTATTCATGGAGAGGTGTGGGTGAGGCGGTGCGGAAGTATGTTTCGCATTGTGTGGTTTGCGCCAGGGCAAAGGCCCAACAGGTGGCACTGGGGGGGAAATTGTTGCCGCTTCAAATTCCTTCTAGGCCATGGTCCTCAGTGAGTTTGGATTTCATCACAGGACTGCCCAAGTCACAGGGGATGGATGCCTTGATGGTGGTGGTGGATCGCCTGACTAAATATGCAGAGTTTTTCCCTTGTTGGTCAACCATTTCTGCAAAAGTGGCAGGACAGATATTTGTAAATGAGGTTTTCTCTAGACATGGGGTGCCTGAGGAAATTATGTCAGATCAGGGTCCACAATTTACATCTAAATTTTGGCTCCACATGTTGGGAAATCTAAAGATCAAGGCTTGCCATTCATCAGCATATCATCCTCAGTCAGATGGCCAAACTGAGAGAGTAAATCAGATATTGGAGCAGTATTTGAGGTGCTATGTTTCAGGGCGGCAGGATGACTGGGTATATTGGGTGAAGCTGGCTCAATTTGCTTACAACAATCATAAGCATTCATCCACGGGTATGACCCCGTTTTTTGCAAATCACGGCCAACACCCAGAGGGTATGGGGCCTAGGGAGCAAGGGCGGAATCCAGCGGCAGATGAACTGTCGCGAGATACCTGTGACACCCTGGAGCTCCTGAATAAGAATTTGGTGGTGGCAGTCGCAGCTCAGAAGAGGAAGGCAGACCGGCATAGATCTGAAGGTAGAGCTTTCAAGAGAGGTGATTGGGTCTTGGTGAATGCTTGGAACTACGCCTTGCCTGTAAGGAGCCGGAAATTGGGGCTAGTGGCGTTGAGCCCATATCAGGTAGTGAGGGCGGTGAACGAGGTGGCATTTGAGCTGAAGCTCCCAGAAGGGTCAAGAGCTCATCCAGTGTTGCACGTATCGCAGCTCAAGCCATTCTTTGGCCAGACACCTGAAAGTCCTTCTCCTTTATTCCCAGCTTGAGGAGGAGCTGAGGAGTATGAAGTTGAGGAGATTCTCGACATCAAAGTAGTGAAAGGACGTCGTTCATTCTTGGTACGTTGGGTGGGTCATCCTATTGAGGAGTCCACATGGCAGTCAGCTAGGGATTGTGCCCGATGTTCTGAGAAATCCAAGAGTTCTTCCTGTCTAGGGGGGGTGATGTGACAGTTGAGGTCTATCCTCAGCATCACATTGCCCTGATCTTTGGTAAGACAGGGCAGGCTGTGTCTGGATGTATGGAGGAGGAGGGGAGTTGGTCCTGGCAGGGATGCCTAAGGGGCAGGAGATTGAAGGAGGCCAAGGAGCAAGATGGGCGTCCAAGTCGCGGAAAAACGAGAATCAAGTAAAATGGGGAGTTTCGAGATTTGATTTGGATTCGAATCAAGAATGGAATGGAATGGGTGCTTGGAAGTTTCGCGGTTCATTTGGAATTCAAAATGGAACTGGTGCGGAACTGTTGAGGATCGGAACTGGCACAGAACCATTGAGTGAGGATTCCGCGATCCTGCTGTAAGGTTTACACCAAGCATCAGTCAGATTAGCACCATAAGCTTGTGTTATATTTTATATTAGCTTGTAGCATGTGTATATAAGGAAGGAACTGGGAGCTGGAGGCTTCTCAGTTCTGTTTTCTATCGACCTGGCCAATATTAAATAAAAAAGAACTTAAAATTCATATATTTATACTTATTTTTATTTTAAAAATATTGCCTAACTGCAGCCATGTTTGGCTTGAATCAACAAGAATTGGACTTGGAGAGTGAGCTTGGGAGAGCTATTGCCTCCCTTTATACCTTGTCTTGGAATCAAGGCATGTTGCTGGGGTTAAGTATACTTGCAACTGTCTTCCAGGGGGTGCTTGTCCATTCTTGTAGCGCACGCACAAGGAGAGTAGTATCAGGAGCCCTGTCAGCCTTATGGTCTATAACATGGATTCTGTTGCCCAACTCATTTGTGGCTCATTGGAAGGAGCCGGTGCGTTACAGTTATGGATAGATGGCGCAAAAATGCACAATTTTAAGCAGGGATAAGTCGTTGTCCAAAATTAGGGTCATGACATTGTAAAGCTCACAGTATGGCTTTATGCAGAGGTCATCACAATGCGTATGTTGGATAAAGATAAATTCCCTGCCCCAATGAATATGTGAGCTTCTGCCATAAATTGATCAGCAAACGTGGTGAGGGTCTTATTACGCTGGAAGCCAATGGTTAAGAACTCAGCCTTCCGCTGTGACATCTTCACAGTATCCCCAAAAACTGCATTAGAGGATTCTTCACTTCTTGGTATCTAACGGAACTGTTTGGTAGATAATTGGTGACTTAACTTGGCACTTCCAACATCCAAGGTGGATATTAGTAGATTTCGCTTTCTGCCAATCTGAGGCTCCTTCCATTGTAAACTCAACTTGCTTAAAGAACCCATTAATATTCCAATTGCAATTGTATGAGGCAGCTTATCACTACAAACTTCCTGAAGAATCTCATTCTGCCTTTTGAGCACAGCGTCCAAGGCAAGTTTGAGTTCCACATATTTAACTGGTGTAGCATATCATAAATTCCCCTGTCAAATAAAGCCTGATGCAACAT
This sequence comes from Massospora cicadina, assembly GCA_022478985.1. Lineage (NCBI taxonomy): Eukaryota > Fungi > Entomophthoromycota > Entomophthoromycetes > Entomophthorales > Entomophthoraceae > Massospora > Massospora cicadina. Next base: position 32,913 of record JAKSZP010011082.1, read on the forward strand.
GGCCAGTGACTAAAGAATTATTTTTTGTGATTGATCGATGGGCCTCCTGTAGTGAGCACCAATGCTATAAATTCTGTGAAATCTCAAAGTTACGCTGAGGTGTTTCTGCACAGGGTTACGCCCACTGAGCAATAAGACTGATGATATGAAGCTTGTTGTCCCCAAAACAACTAATAAGTTTCAATAAACATTGATCGATTGCCCCAATGAGACTTCTTTAATCAAATAAATATTCAGCAGATCCTTATTGTTCTGCTCGCTCTCTTCTACTAACAAACCCTCTCGTTTCAATCTTCTCATCTCACTTATAATAGTAACTTCAGTCAATACCAACTCTCTTGCTTGATTTATTTATTTCTGTCATATTCTCATTGTTTCCAGTGGTGGCTACTACTCATTAGATTCACTATCACCTTTGTTCAGGAAGATTTTCCATTTATTTGTCATATGTCAATATCATCTAAATTTGAGGTGATCCACTAAATATTTGTTTGAGGTTTGGTATTATCTTATTGCCTTATGTTGAGGCAATAACATTAATATTATATAAAACTCAGTTTGGCCAATTCTCGCCCATTCTGCCATAACGGCTAAGGCTTTTTCGTCCAGTCATATCAGAATCATGACATGACACAACCAATATTAGAATACCTAAATACATATCACTCTTTCAATATATAGATGGATGCATAATCAATACTATTGGTGTCATATTGAGTCAGATAGATAAAAATTAATGAACAACATCACTTAGCACATATAACCTAAACTTTGAGCAAGCAGGATTTGAATTACATCTTAATAGAGCATAAATGTCTTACAATGATTGGTGTCAGTAATCAGTTCATGGTTTATATCAATGGGTGTACATTTAAAGTTGATATAATCTACTATTCACTCATATGTCCACATAATTAAAAGGAGCCTGAAGGAAGACAGGTTTGTTTTGACTTGAAATTGTAAGTGTATGCTAATGTGATTGTAATTTACTCTGATACAAATTATCAAAATTCAGATGGTATATCATGTTTGCCAACTGTTCTAGTTCTTCAAAGCTAAGAGAATGATCTTTATGAGGAGATGCTTAAAAGCAATATTGAAGATCAACCGCCAGAAATTCAGCAAGCCTTAATCAAGGTGATAGAAAATACTAATATTTATATATAGTTAATTGTTCTGGTTGCTGGAGAAAAACCCTTGTAATTACAAAGCCTTCTGAATGAACTGAGATTACTAATGCAGCTCATAAGTTACTTGATGGATGGCTAAAAAACCTAGATCAGGGTTGTCATAAGTTATATTGAAAATCACTTAACTAGTAGGTCGCAGAAGATCTTGTTTATTGTACTATGTCAGTCCCACAAGCCTTATAACAAAGAAATCACATTCCAACTAGTCAAGCCTGGGTATGCTTGGCACACAATATAAATTGAAATAATAGGGCCATTGATCATGAGTATGCAATATGTAAATATATTATTGTAGTTATCGTTCACTTGACTCACTGGGTAGGGACGCATTCCTTGGCCAATATGGGTGCCAGCAGTACTTCCAAGTTTATAATGGAGCAGTTCATTTATCAGCATGTGCCTTCAAGTTATTTTACTTTATAATGGAAGTAACTTCACTATGGATTTCAAACCAAAGATAAACAAGTTAACAAGATTACAAAGGGTAATGATGAGCCTTACAATACAGAAACAAATGGGATGGTTAAAAGGGTAAATGGTACTCTAGCCACTACATGGAAGAAGAATGTAGCTGATATACCTTCTAGCTGGGCAACTATTATAATGTTAGCAATATTTGATTACAATTTAAGTTATCATATATCAATTGGTAAATCTCCGTTTGAATTACTTCTTGGGGGTAGAGCTTGTTTGCCCCAATTTTATATCAGCTCTTGATATAAGTTTGGAAAATAAAGACTTACAATATTTGGAAAGTACAATAAAAGTTTTAATAGGAACATAGTCCTCCACTTTGCCAATATTCTCAAGTGGAAAATTAAGGCTAAAGAATATGATATTAAAAGTGGCCAGCTTTTCCAACTTTTGACATTGGCAATAAGGTTAGTTATTGTGACGCCCACGTCTTTGGATAATAAAAAAGGTGTACAATTCTGGTTTAAACCATTTGAGGTCATAGATAAGTCAGCATTAGATGCCTATACTATTAAGGAACTCTTATGGACATATAGTGAATAGGGTTCATGCTAGAGTATTTAAGAACATTTATATTATTATCAAAAAGAAAAAACTTTTACAACTATTTTTATATATGTTTATTTCTAGTAATATCAAAATGAGGGTTTTTAGGTTTTGCTTCATGTCATTGATTTTTTAGCAATAAATGATAACATTTACTTTCAAGGATCTTTTATTAATCTATTTGGCAAAAAATGCTGCATATTTTTCTGACCCTCTTGGAGGGTGTTGGACATTTACCTTTGAAGACTAAGGGTAAGAATGCTGTATGTCAAGTTCTACTGAAAAAGGGAAATGTCAGCCATTTGCAATATTCCGATGTCATTAAGAGCTCATTTATTAAAATTAATAATAATAAAATTGAGGAAATTGGCCAAAAGTCCCTGGCTAATTCTCGGTGGAACCCCATTAATTGGGGAAACACCAGTTTGAAACCTGTAAGGGCACTAATAAAATTGGCTGATTAGATTACTCTGACCTCACCACAGACCTTGGGGGAATCATTGGAAGGCACTCCCCTGACCCCAACAAAGTCCTTTAATGCACCTGCGCGGGACCCCCCTTTTTATAGGCTTGGTGGGGTCCCCCAAGGTGCAAGAAATTTCTTGGGCAGTGATTGGCTCAAGTTTATAAAAGTGTTACCTCATGGGTACATTTGGGCCAATCAGAATTCCTCTTCCTTCGCTCCTCTGCCCTGATGCAAGTTCCTGAGTTTTGATATGCTATTCCTGCATATTTCCTAATTCAGACTCATGAAGGCTATTCCAAACATATTCCCAAAATCCCCCTTGGACTTTAGATTACTTTAAATACTAGATAGTCAGAGGTGAGGAGTATTGTTTTCGCCTTATCAACGTGGCTAATAAAAATCATAAAAACCCATTTTTATTAGCTCTTTATTTATTTATTTATTAAACTTTTGTAAAATCTTTGTGGAATCCAGCAGTTGTCAAGTACCAAGCGAGCACATATCAGCTGGAATTCCACAGAGGGAGTTTGTTTAAATTGACCTCCCTGTTATATTCTTAATGTTTTACTAGCCTATAAAGGGTGCCACATATCCTAGCTTGTCTTGCAGGGGAGCTTGCATAAACAAAAATGTTGGAAGAATATATTTTAGATTACCCAGAAGATATTTTGGGATTTAACCAGATTATGCTTCATTCAGTACTTTTCAGAAACTAGTATTTTTATTAGGTGAATGAAATTACCAATTTTTATACCTTGTTAGATTTTTTATACTTTCATAAGGGAAGTTCTGGATTAGACATAATTTTAAATGCTTAATTAATTTATAGTTAGTTTATGATTAGATTTATCATAAAGTATTGGATAATAATCCATGATTACTTTTCAAAATTAAAATTCTTTTGGCCACACTTACTGTAACTTATGAACTTTCTGAAGTTACTACCAGCTGTTAGCATAACATTGCTATCATTTTATGTCTAGATTACATATTACTTTTTGTTATTTAATGTTAATTATAATTGATATGGGCATTGTATTGGTATTTGTTACCCAGATATATATCATCTAGATTTTTCTTGAATAAACATCTTGGCTTCAGTTTACTAAGTTTTTGCCATTATTTGTTTGTTTTGTTATGTCTCAGATGCCTAAGTATTTTTAAATAAAACCAGGCATTACATTTTTACCTAATACATTTTTGGCTCATACTGTGCTTCCTGTCATCAAACATAAAAATTAGTAATACTTATAAAAACTGACCATGATTTGTACAATTGCTGCTTTACAACAGCCATAATCTTGGTTTTTTAGATTTTTATAAATTACAGAAAATTGGTATATCAGGAGTGATTAATACTATATCGGCAACTAGGAAATAGATTCCTTTACATAAGATTTAATCCTTTCAGAATAAAGATTGCAGGACAAGGTGTAATACTAGAAGGTGAAAGCTTACAATTTGTTATAATAATTTTGCCCGTTTTACTTAAATGGGAAGTAAATGTAACCTGTCTTATTGCTTTGCTTGTAAGCCTTACATGACTCACTATTTTGCAAAACTTGGTATGGGCAGATTTATCAATTGAATTGTCTATGTGATGAGATCAGCGATGCACAATCTCTCCCACAAACCTTCAAGATCCTTGCACTGCATGGTTAGTCCCCCCTTTAGAGTTCAGATGTTATGCAATTTACATCATAAATTCTTTTACATCAGTTTACAAATGCCTTGGAAGTTTTTATAGATCTCATACATGCTTTGGAACTCTCAGCATACATTTACTGAAGAACTGATATAAGAACTTAATGTGATCCACTATTTCTTATATTATCATTGTAAGTGTTGAATAATATTTTTCTTCTTTTACTCAATGGTTTACAAGTGTTGAAATAGTACTTTATGTATTAATTTCAATGGAAGTTTCTTAAGTGGTTATCACATTCTTTCTTGCCTTAAATTTGTCTGCCTCCTCCTAAAAGGCCTTGCTGATGGTGCTGCAAGACTCCCACCTCTCAAGTTACACTTTTGCGTACACTATCCTCCTCATCATATCACTTCTCTTCCTACACTGGATGAAAACTATAAGCTTGAGATCTACCATATGCTATCCTCATTAGTGCCAAAATATGAGAATCTATAATAATAAAGCATCTGAACATATAATGCTTAAGCTCCTCATCAATGTAACTTTCTTAAGAAGATCACCAATAGTACTCACTTTATCAAAAAAACCTTCTAGGGCTAATTCCTTTTTAAAAGCATTTGTACAGCCTTGCGCTCACCCATTTCTACTTCAAAAACTATGGATCTTTTATCCACCTCTAAAGCTAACATCTGACTTAAATAGCTGTATTTATTTCAGCTGAAAGTCTCATATCTGTACTCAATTGAATATATTATTACTGATGTAATGTCCATGGCTTCTGTTATGAGATACATGGAGTTTGATGTTCGCAGGTGCTATTCTGCCCTAGATTTCCACAATAATTTCGCAGGAGAAGGTTCACTCTCTACTGCAGGATTAAATATTTGCAGGGGAGTTTTAGACCACTTATTCTAAAAATACTTTATTTTAAATAAACTAAAGAGTCAATTTTATCAGTTTTTATTTTTTTCCTTGAGGGTATCAAAAACAACACTATCAATAAATTGATGCTTAGTATTTTAAAAATCTATGAAGATCTAAGTGAGTAAGATGGGAATTTCATTATAAGCTGGGTGTATCCAAGTTTGGTAATATGTGCTTTTGGCCTATCAGAGCTCTCAAAAACACGCCTTACTTAGATGGAACTGCCGATGGAGGGTCAGTAGCAGGTAGGACTAATCCATTAGGTAACGATTTCATATATTTAACCCAATCAATGGGTGGGAAAATCTTTGCAACTTGTGGGACCCCCTCCAACCATATAGAAGGGGGTGGTCTCTGCATAGGTGTGTGAATTAAACTGGAAGTGGCCTGGAGAGAAACCTCGGACAGACTTCCCTGATTCTTCTGCATGGTCAGTGCAATCCAACTGCCTGAACTCGTGCTATATGTCCAAGAAGAATTAATAAAGTGTTAACCTAATTTGAGGAGTTCAACTGAGAATTGACCAGGGTCTTTTGGCAAGTATTTTCATTTTTTTACCTCCAAAATGCTCTTCTAACAATATTGGACTTGTAATTGTCTGACATTACCCCCTTCAAGAGCGATCAGGGTGAATAAAGGCGCAGGAACTGGCCATGAACCCTGTTGGTGGTAACTCCAAAAGCAAGGAATTCGATGGAGTATTCATCCCCTCACTTATATGTGACTATGAACGGTTCCTCCCAGATAGACCCAAGCTTCTCACTCTTATTGGTTATTTGATTGTGGTAATATAGTAGCAAGTCTGATACTTGTAATGAAGGAAGAGGGTCCTGGCTCTCATTACTTGCTTGGCCTTCTTTATTGACAGTCTTTGCCAAGCTAGTCATAGCCTTTGCTTGTAGTTGGATGATGTGCTAAGCTAACTTTTTCATGCCTTGTTCAGGGTCAGTCTCATCAGAGAAGACATCATTGACTAATAAAGCCGGCACCCCAGGTTCCCGCCCATATAACACATGGAAAGGGGACATTTTGAGGTTACAATGGTAACCAATGCGATAGGCCATGAGCGCTTGGAAGGTAGAGAACCCAATGAAGTGGGTCTGAATTGGCCATTTTTCAGAGTATAGAGACCAGGGTTCCATTTACTCTTTCTATGGCCCCATTCGCGGATAATGAATAGTGAGCTGAGAAGAGTTGTTATGTTCCCATTAAGGTGGCGAGGAGCTTTAACACTTTTGAGGTGAAGTTTTTATCATTGTCACAAAGGAGGACCTGGGGGCAACCATGTCGCATGTAGATATAAAAATGTAGGAACTTAAGGGACTTTAGCAGTCTGAGTGGGGAGAGCAACAGCTTCAACCCATTTGGTGAAATGATCAATTTTGACCAAAATATAGAGATTGCCACCTGTAGTCTGAGGAAAAGGATCTACCTCGTCTAAACTTGTAGTGTGCGTTATAAAATTAGCAATATGTGAGAGAATCACCGAAGGGTTTTTGCACAGGGTTCAACCCGCTGAGCAATTAAGACCAATGATGTGATGATCGTTGTCCTGGAAATAAAAGAATAGACTTTTAAAATAAATATGGAGCACTCGCTACTGCAACTATTCTTTCTTTAATAAATTAATACAGCTGATTCTCTCTGTTCCTCTAAAACTCAACTACCAAAAACTAACCTCCTTGATCATTTCATCCCACATATATTGTAGCAACTTCGGATGATATCATTTTCACAGATTAGTAACTCAATTTGCCATATCTCATTGGTTACATCAATTCTAGATTTATTAATCTCATGACGCCAAATTCAAGGCGATTTTTCAACAACCCAATATCGCCAAATTTCGAGGCGCTCAAATTACCATCACTCATATTAATCTCAGCAGACTCATCTGTTCCACCCTCACAACCTAGGGCTTATTGTCCAGTCATATCAGAATCATGACATTGCCCCCTCCTTGACTGGACAATAAGGCTCCTATTGCTTATAAGCCCAGAGGAACTTCGCATTCACTCAGTTGATGATCTGACTGCTAGTGGGGTCCTTGATAGTATATGCATCTATACCTGTATTCTCAATGACTTCAAATGGTCTGATCAAGATACCAGCCAGCTTGTGTTTCTGGCCAAACCCATGTTGATCATGGAATAGGACCATGTCTCCATCCTTAAACTGTGCTAGGTCATTCAACTGTACCTGATCAGCAGCCTAGCTTATGATTTTCTTGGCTAAGATGAATGAGTATGCTTCAGTTTGTAATTCGATCAGTGTACTCGTTAGAATGGTCAAATAGCATTGCAGATCCATTCCACCGGTGTCCTCTACACAGGCATATAGGAGGGCAGGCAGAGCGTGGTGCCATCTTTAAAGCAATTGAAAGGGACTTTTCCCTGTGGCAGAATGGTAGCTAATGTTGTCAGCGAACACTGTAGTAGAAAGGAGGGTACTCCAATCAGAGGGTCTGTCAGTAACCAACTTCCAGAGTATGTTCAACAGGGTCCCATTAACCCGTTCAATCATTCCGTTGGACTTGAGGTGATACAGAGTTGTTAGAACCCCATGGTTGACCATTAGCTCATTAAGCTTAGGTAGAATGTATGAAGCGAAGTTTGTCTCATTGTCAGTAAGGATGAATTGGGGATAACTAAGTCGCTGTATTATACACTCCATAACAAACTTGGCCACTGTTAGTGCCCCAAATCATGTATTGGTCGCGCCTCAACCCACCTGGTCAAGTGGTCAATTGCTTCCAGGATGTATTTGGACCAGTTTGCCCCTGTTGGCAAGGGACCCACAACATCAATTGAAATGGTGTGCCAGGCAAAGTGCGGCTTCACTAACCAGTATAAAGTCTTCTGATGGAATGGCTTTTCCACTTGGCATTTGTGACAGGAGGAGATAGTATCAAGTACATCGAAGATCATGCTTTACCAGTAATACTGAGGCCGCAATAATCAATGGTCTTACACACTCCACCATGCCCAACTTCTCAGTGTGTGCTCATAATAATAGTTGGGTGGGCGGAAGGTCTTAGGATATTCACAATAGTGTCCCCTATCCACCTATATAATTCCCCATTTTTCTGGAACCTATTGGCCCTTATTCTTTCCAATACCTTGATGACTGAGAGCGGTTCATTGTCTTACTTGCCACTAAGCATCTTATCAAACATGATATCACTCAGATCCGCTGAAACTGCAATCGTAGGTAATCTTGATAAACAATCGGCATTCTGGTGTTTTGCTCCTGGTTGGTGAATCATTTCAAAATTACATGCATGCAATTTAAGAGCTTATCGGTCCAGATATCCTTCCAGTTCTTTAAGATTTTGTAACCAGCGTAGAGAGGCATGATCTGTTACAACTTTGAATTTCACCCTATGAAAATACTCCCCAAAATTGCTTATAGGCGTAGATCACCACCTAGAACTCCCGCTTGGTCATGGTGTAATTGTGCTCATGGCTGTTCAAACTATGACTACAGTATGCTATGGGGTGCTCTTCTCCTTCCTCATCTTTTTGGGATAGGACTGCCCCTACAGCAGAAAGGGATGCATCCATCTGAACAATGAACTTCTTTCAAAATTGGGATAGCATAACACCAGTGCACTGGTTAATGCCATTCAAAGCATATCAAAAGTGCATTGTTGATGTTTTGTTCATTCAAACATAGTTTCCTTTCTTAATAACTCAAATAGTGGGCCCCCAATGCAGCTGAAGTTAGGTATGAAGTGCTGTTAATATCCGATCATTCCCAAAAAGACCTGTATATCCCACTTGCTGTTGGGTGGAGTCATTTTTTGAATAGTTTCCACTTTGGCTGATTAAGGTCTTAGCCCTGTGGCATCAACCACAAACCCCAGTTACTCCAGCTGGTCCTTAAAAAAGTGGAATTTTCGGGGGTTTGATCTTGATGTTGGCCTCAACAAGACGGCGGAATACCGCTTCTAGATGATCAAGGTGTTCAGAGAAGGTTTGGGAGAAAACATTAATGTTGTTAGGGTATACAAGGATGCACGACAGTTTTAGGTCCCCAAGAATAGTGTCCATTGCCCGTTGAAATGTAGCCGGGCATTACACAGCCCTTGTGGCATCTGAGTTGGTTGGAAAATAATTTTAGATGTGATTACCGCGCACTTCTCCTGCTCCGCCGGTGGCAACTCAATTCTCCAGTAGCCTGAGATCAGGCCCATAGCTGATAAGAGCCAAGCTCCCCCTAGATGATCCAAAGCATCATCAATCTATGGTAAGGGATATGAGCCCTTTTTAGTGATGCTGTTGAGCTTTAAGTAGTCTATTACTACACAGTTGATGCCATCCTTCTTTTTTACAATATGAACAGGAGAAGCCCATGGACTCTTAGATGGTTCAAGCATCCCTTGCACTAATAGCTTGTCAATTTCCTCATTACTACTTTTTCCGCCACCCTTGATCAGCGGATCAGCCTTGACCTGATGTGAGGATGATCTCCAGTGTCCAGCTTATGAACCACCCCCTGTGTGCATCCTAAATCATGGTCATTGGCAGCAAAAATCTCATTATATTTTTAAATTAAAGTGATTGCCCTATCTTTCTGTGGCTCCAAAAGCCCCATTAGTTCATCAAGCGATACAACTGCCATTACACTGAGCTGTGGTTTGGAAGGCAGACCAAAGTCCTCCAGTGACCCGAAGTCATGAACCAAAAGAACCTCCTCAATGGGAATTAAGTGTAAATATGCCACTATTTGGTGGCGGCGGATTTGCAGTGGTACAGTTTGTAGATTTGTAAGCAAAACTTTGATCTACCCCTCCTTAGTAAAATAATGCCTGGGGCCACTTGGGGCTCAAACTTTGATTGCTGATATGGCCCAATAACCTCCCCATAGAGTCCGTATGGAATTTCAATCACCAATTTAGTGTTCAATATAACTTGATGCCCAGATGGAATAGATATAGGTCTGGCAGCTCTGAGCGGCAGCCCTTGATATTCATGTATCTTTTGAGGAAGGGCCCTGGTTTTGCCCTTTAACCGATGGTAGCGCATTGGACTTACTCCGTCACTATAAGCTAGATTAATATTCCCCATATGCACTGGGTCATTTGGTACTCCTCTAGATGTAAAGTGGATTGGGCTTCGCTGACCCAATATTTCAAAAGTCTCATTCGTCATATAAATAACAGCCCCATAGTATTGCAAGAAGGCAGTTTAAATTAACAGATCATAATTGCTATTTGGTAACACTATAGCTTGAGCTACCACAACAATAGAACCAAACCTCAGCATAAGCGCACTGTATGCACCCTCAGAGACCATATTTTCCACTCCAGCAGTGCCGTAAACCATCTAGTGTTCCACATCCGGTTTTAATGCCAACCTGGCTACCAATTTGGTGGAGACTATGTTGACAGGGGCACCGGTATCTATAATGGCATAGACTTGGGTCTTAGCTACAACCAGGTCACAGTAAGTACATTCAGAGTAAGATGCATCTCAACTGTATTTAACATGGACATCTAAAGAATCCCTGTTTCCAGGAAGCAAAAGATCCCCTCACCAATTCTGGGGTATTGTTTTATAATAGTTTTGACTGGAAGAGCGATGCTTACTACTTGTAAGAAAGGTGCATCTGAGGAAGGGTCTAACTTCTCAGGGGTTAATTGGTTGAACATTTGACAAGCATACGGCTCGACCTGCATCTGAGACCACTTTTCCACCATAGCCGCTGACTGTACTTGTGTCAAAACATTCATCCCTCCAATTGGCTGCTGATATAAAACTGAATTGTTGTGCAAGGACACTTCCGCTGAATATTCTAATTTGGGTTCAGGTGGGACGTTTGGGTTTGGTATAGTGGAGATAGAGAGTCCCTTATCTACTCTGCTCTGACTTTTCCCTTGACATACTGTTCTCGCTGTATAAAAGAGACCAATTGATTAAAGAACCATCGTGCCAGATGCCCCTGACGACTGCATTTGAAACAGCTGACCCCATAGGGCATACTTCCTTGATTAATGCAATACAAACCATGGCGAGGGTTGGGCTAGGAATGATCATCATAAACAGATTTAGGACAATAGCTGTCCCGAGGATGATAAGCAGGAATGGGGTGGACGTTTAACTGCTGATAATAACTTGGTGAAGTCTGAAATGGACTGACAAAGTTCCCCAAATATGATGGTTCAGCAGTTATAACAGAAGAATTCCGCTTGGCATTAAGTGGAGGGAATTTGGCTGATATATGGTGCAAAAACTGAACAAGTTTAAGCAAAGGTACATCTTCATCCAGCAGTGGGGCCATTAAGTTATGTAACTCATGGTATGGCTTCACAGCAGAAGTCATCACAATACATATACCATCTTTGGATAAAACTCTGGCCCCAATTAGTATGTGAGCTTCCGCCATAAATCGCTCAGCAAATGCGGTGAGGGTTTCATTATGCTGAAACTTGGTGGTCAAAAATTCGACCTTCTGCTACAACATTTTTGCAGAACCACTGAACAATCTCAGCACTGTGTCTTTGACTTCTTGGTATATAAGGGAACTACCTGAAAGGTAACAGATGAATTGATCAGCACTTCCAACATCCAAGGAAGAAATCAACAGTCTTGCTCTTCATCTATCCAAGACTCCTCTATTGCAATCTCAAATCGCTTAAAGTACCCATGAATATTCCTTTCACGATCAAATGGGGGCAGCTTATTGCATTAGACCTCCTGAAGAAGCTCATCTTGTTTTTAAGCACAGCATCTAATGCCAGTTTCAGCTCCGCATAGGCAAATGACCCAGAGTGTTGGGTAGGATATTTATCAAAACAACATTGATACAACATAGCAGGCAACTGAGTTTTTATCATTTATAATTGATCAATGGGCCCCCTGTAGTGAGCACCACTGTTATAAAATTAACAATATATGTGAGAGATACACCGAAGGGTTTTTGCACAGGGTTCAACCCACTGAGCAATTAGGACCAACGATGTGATGATAGTTGCCCTGGAAATAAAAGAATAGACTTTTAGAATAAATATGGAGCGCTCGCTCCCGCAACTCTTCTTTATTTAATATAATTTATACAGCTGATTCTCGCTGTTCCGCTAACTCTCAACTACCAAAAACTAACCTCCTTGATCATCTTATCCTGCATATATTGTAGCAACTTCGGATGATACCATTTTCACAGATTAGTAACTCAATTTGCCATATCTCATTGGTTACATCAATTCTAGATTTATTAATCTCATGACGCCGAATTCAAGGCGATTTTTCAACTACCCAATATCGCCTAATTTCAAGGCGCTCAAATTACCATTACTTATATTAATCTCTGCGGATCCATCCATTCCACCCTCATGACCTAGGGCTTATTGTTCAGTCATATCAGAATCGCAACAGTGTGAAAGGGTTTTTGGGGCGTCATAGGATGATTTGATATCAGGTCTTGAAGATGAATTGTTTTTTACAGGTCAGACAGGCATCCAAGACTTCGGTTATGGTTTTCATTATTCCCTCCCAGTATTGCTGCTTTACACACTTGTAGGTTTTGCATACTCCGCCATGCCCCGTGATAGTGTGAGACTCCAAGATGACAGGGTCTCACTCTGATGGCTGGAGATAGGGCAACAATAATAATCCTACTTTCTTATATAGCCTTCCACTCTCCACCTTTGTTTTGTGGGAGTGCCATTCTATCATCTGCTGTACTGGTTTATTTTCATTAGCCCACTCGTCAGGAATCATTAGGAGATCATGTAACCTCTCATCTTCATTATAGTCTAAGTGAAGAATTGGAAGCCGCATCAACCCATCTACATTTTAGTGAAAAGTTTTAGCTCGGTGCTCAATAAGCTTATCATAATGCTGGAGCTTCAGAGCACAGAAAGACACCTTTTTCCATGGGGTCCTTTATATTCTGCAACCACTTTAGGGAGGCGTGATCTATGATTACTTTGAAGGGAGTCCCATATAGGAGTGAGTGGTAGTATTTTACAGTGAGCAGGACAGCCAGGCGCTCCTTCTCAGTGATGCTGTAGTTGCGTTCAGCTTTTGAAAGCTATTTGGTGAAGTAGGACATATGGTGATCGACCCTATTCTCATCCAACTGAGCTAAATTAGCCCCAACGGTTTAGTCAGAGTCATCTGTGAACAACATGAAGGGCTTGCCATAATCAAAGTGATGGAGTATCACATTTTTTGTAATAGCTCCTTCAGGGTCTCAAATGCGGCCTTTTATTCAACCCATTTTTGAAGGGGTGTTCTTAGCCAGGAGGCTGACAAAATACTCACTGAGCTGTGCGAATTTTGAAATAAATTGATGGTAGTACACCAACATGCCCAGGAATACCTGTATGTCACAAAGTTTTTGGGTGCTGGCATCTTGGATATTGCTTTGACTTTATCTTTTATAGGTTGTATTTCATCTTAAGAGATGGCATGCCAGAGAAAATCCAGCTTCTTCTGGAAAAAGTACACTTTGAGGGCTTTAGTAAGATGTTAGATGCCCACAAGCGTTGAAACACCTCCTTTAGGTGCATGAGATGCTCAATGAACATCTTGGAGAAAACTGTGATGTCATCAAGGTAGACGATCACACAGCTCATCTTAAGGTCCTGGAGAATGTGATCCATTGCCCGCAGAAACGTAGCAGGTGCATTACATAACCCCTGAGGCAGCCAAGTTAGTTGGAACAAACCCCTTGTTGCGATTCTGATATGATTGGACAATAATTGTGGGACCGCTAGGGCAGATTGGGAAGAATCCTCCAAAAAGATATCAGTTAGGATTGTTTGAGTGCCTTGAGATGAGGCAATATTAGATATAATGGGTTTATTATTGGATCGCCTCTAAATAAGGTGATAAGGTGATGTCAACATTCAATGAATACAAATTAAATTGGCATCAATTAGGGCAATAGAGACTTAAAGAATAACAATCCGAAATTGAGGAGAATTGGTGGAACAGAATAGTCCAAGCTATCAAAGTGGTATCATCCAAAGCTACTGGATATAGGCAAGATAGGCGATTAAGAAAGGGTTGTTGTTGAGTAGTTGAGAGTAAGAAAAACAGCAAGACTCCGCTGTATTTATTATATTAAATAAAAGAGAATTGTAGGAGCGGGTGCTCCATATTTACTAAAAGTTTATTCTGTTGTTTTAAGGACGGCAATTATCACATTGTTGGTCTTAATTTCTCATGGGTTGAACCCTATGCAAAATCCTACGGCATATCTCCTATATATTGCCCATTTTATAACACCCCTCTCTGAAGATAAGGGCACACTTCTCCTGATCCTGTTGAGAAAAATCCATCTGCCAGTACCCACAAGCCAAGTCAATGGCGGAGAAGAATTTAGAGCCAGATAGTTGGGCTAGGGCGTCATCAATGCGGGGATAGGATAGCTATTCTTCTTGGTGAGATTTTTCAGTTTGCAGTAGTCCATCACTACCTGATGACCTTGATTCTTCTTTTTTATGAGCAATAGAGTGGACGACCAAGGACTTTGGGAGGGCACCATCAACACCGCATTCAGTAACTGTTTTAGCTCTGTTTGCATCTGTTTCAACTCAACTTTGGACTTTCAATAGGGTTTGGATTAAACAGGGCGAGCATCCCTGACATCAATGGTATGAATCCAACCATTCATATTTCCATAATCAGTATCATATTTGGAGAAGATGTCGCTATAAAACTTTTGATAAAGAACGAACTTTAACAAGCTCTGCGGGAATTAGATCATTAGAAAAAGAACATTGAGAAAAGTACATAATGATTGATAAGCAGGCAGGCCCAACTCTGTCATAGACCTAATACAGTGAACTTGCTGGACATCCTCAATGGAAAATAGTAGGCCTCTTCCGATCTCCTGATGCTTCTTGACTACCATGTCCTTCTTGGTAAGGTTCCCTAGCAGAATTATAATAGGTTGTTGATAGGCTGGGTCTAGCACGCCTGGCAATACTCTGGGATCAAGAGGGCTAACTCCGTCAATGCTGATTAGGTGCAGTAGGCAGTTTGTAAGTTTTTTTTTAAGTTAACCTTAGTGTCAATTACCCTTTGTTCTCCCAGCCTTGATGAATACCTCTTCAGAAGCATAGAAAGGGATTCCCTGCAGCGCGCCCACTGATTGAGGCAACATTTTTGTATGCCGTCCTGCCATGGTGTAATGTAGGTATAAGGCGGAAGAGGGTTACCCAACTGTGCAAGCATAATCCTTTTTATTTAGCTCCTCATTGGTCAAAATTAGTGGAATCTCTTATCTAAGCAGGGAAAAATGACCCTGCTTCAAGTTGATAATCCCTTCATACTCAAGCATGAGCTGGATACCAATGAGTAGATTATAGGTATTGTTATCCAGGGCCACCGCTAGGGCTGAAAAGATGAGCTTCCTAAAACGATGGGCAGAGAAGAGTACTCCACAGTGGCACAGATGTTTTTGGGCCTGAAGTTCCATATTCTTGATTGTAGTTGAGGTCGGGGGCCAGCTTTATTTTCACAATAAGTTTGGTTGAAACAACGTTCACTGGGGACCCAGTATCAAGGATAGCCTTAACCTGAACTCCATTGACAAAGATCTCCACTTTGGTTAAGGTTCCACCCAAGTTGGGGGAAAGAGTGAGGACCTCCTTTAACGGAGAGTAGTGGTAAGTTATTTGTCAGTCTTAGGGTATTTCTCCTGGATAGACTGCAGGGTATGAACACAGTGGGTGGGTCAAATAAAGGTGGCAATGAGCTGGTCAGCGTCACTGAAAGTGTCTATGACCTCAAAACCCCTCAACACTTGCCCGAAATAAGTTTGGCGGGGGATCCTAACTTGTTAGCTCTATCAGGGTTTAACCTATTAAGTAACTCCACTTCACCTGGTGCTCCTAAGACATATTGACCAACATCTTCACAACCCCCTTCAGATTCGTCATCAGAGAAATCTCAATGCATGTCAAAGATTCCATAAGTTGAGAGGTAAGGTTGGGGCTTCCCTTGTTGCAGGGGAGTTCCTGGGGGTGCTTCTCCACCTTATTAACTTTTAGGGGAGGCGTTGAAATTGTCACGGCTTAATTTTCGACCTTCAAAGTAGGGAGTTTGTGCTGCCTCATGGAGAAAGGTTTCAGACTAGAGTTAGCTGGATGAGAGGTCGAGGGAGATAGCGCCATGGAGTTGGATGCTTTAACTGCGCCAGCTTTGGGTCCATCAGCAGCTGTGTGATTGTGTGAAACAGGCGGTTTAGCTTTTGTGACCTTATAAACTAATTCATTGTTAGTGGGGGCGAATGGCACCTGAGAAAAATGTTTAGGCTTAGGAGCAGGCTTTGGAACCACTTGGAGAGGCTCATTGGCTGAAAAAAGATGATCTTGGTGGCAATGTGGGGTAAGGAGCGCTGCCCTATTGACGATGGTGCACTCTGAATTACTAGTTTCTAGAACCTCAGGTTGATTGGGCGGAGTAAGATCAGGTTTGAGCGGCACCGCAGGTGCTGGGCTCAGAGTAGTAACCAGCATAGGGGCCCATAGGGATCATTATAGCCTACTTCAGCGGGGCTACAATTGAGTAATCCTCAATGGCCAAAACCTGAGGGTTTGACCCAACACCTGAGTATCTTCAGCGTTATAAATATCTGCAATCTCCAGAAGAGCCTCCTTAATATTAAGGATAGTCAAGTGTGACTTTAAATGGAGATAAGATGCCAGGCTATAGGAGGGTGAAGAGCTAAGCCAGTTATAATGGCCGCAAGAGCATCATCAAGAGGTAGAATTTTCGCAAGTAATAGTGGCTGAGCTTCCCTATAGAAAAGTTCAACAAAAGAGTAGATCAATTCTCTCTTCTGCATGCTAAGGCACATGAAGGACTGTTTCCTCTGATGTAAACTTTGGGCTGAACCAAATTCTTCTAAGGGCTTCCTTAACCTCCTCTCAGGTGCTGAGCGTGGCCATATTTGGAACCATTATCTCTTATGCGAGGTAACTTAAGCAAGGAAAGAAAAATTTAGTTTTCTGATTATCAGGGGTTTCTTCCATATCAGATTCATATACATAGAGGAACGAGGCAATACTACTCTCACCTGGGGTAAACTTGTCTCGCAAATGGGGCTTTTTAATCACTAAGGGACCCCATGAGAAGGATGCTTTTCAAGATTTTTTTAAGATAGAGCATTAATTAGCAGTTGTTCTACAGCGGCTAACCTGCGTTCAGAAGCTGCGGGGAGGTTGTAAGGGTGGCTTACCCCAGCTTCCATTTTTTACAAAGGTTTGTGGTGTACAGGATCCCCTGTAGTGAGCACTACTTGTGGGATCAAGGGAATTTTGATGCTCGCAGGTGCTATTCTGCCCTGGATTTCCACAATAATTTCGCAGGAGAAGGTTCACTCTCTACTGCAGAATTTAAATATTTGCAGGGGAGTTTTTAAACCACTTATTCTAAAAATACTAATATAATAAATAGACTAAAGAGTCAATTTTATCAGTTTTTATTAAGTTGCCTTGAGGGTATCAAAAACAACACTATCAATAAATTGATGCTTAGTATTTTAAAATTCTATGAAGAACTAAGTGAGTAAGATGGGAATTTCATTATAAGCTGGGTGCATCTAAGTTTGGTAATATGTGCTTTTGGCCTATCAGAGCTCTCAAAAACACGCCTTACTTAGATGGAACTGCCAATGGAGGGTCAGTAGAAGGTAGGACTAGTCCATTAGGTAATGATTTCATATATTTAACCCAATCAATGGGTGGGAAAATCTTTGCAACTTGTGGGACCCCCTCCAACCCTATAGAAGGGGGTGGTCTCTGCATAGGTGTGTGAATTAAACTGAAAGTGGCCTGGGGAGGACCCTCGGACAGACTTCCCTGACTCTTCTGCATGGTCAGTGCAATCCAATTGCCCAAACTCATGGTATTTGCCCATGAAGAATTGTTAAAAGTGATGCCCCAATTTGAGGGGTTCCACCAAGAATCAACCAGGCTCTTTTGGCAAATATTTCATTCTTTGGTTCCAAAACGTCCTTCTCATAATATTAGACTTTTAACTGTATGACATCTGTTATCAAATTGGAATGGACCATGCACACTTTAGGACTAAGAGAATCAACCCTAGGAACTTGCCTCTTACTAATATATCTGCTTTAGGGCGCACCTTTGCTGAGAGATGGGTGATGGTATTTCCTATTTGTGTCACTAACTTCACAACCAACTGCCAGGCCCAAACCTATCATTTTCTTAGGTCTAAAGAGCCTCATATGCAAAAAATCAAATCTTTCTGTTGAATGTAATAGATGTTATCAAGATCAGAAAAACAAGCGAAAATCTCCTTCTAAACATATTGCTTAACCAAGAGCATTCCTGGCTATAAGTTTTATCTGGTGAAACATCAGGTTGAAATATAGATAATTTAAAATTTGTAAAATACATCAACAAACAAAAAAGATAGTTTTAAAACTTTTCTTTCTCGTTGCAAACACTTTTTCAACCCATTCAATTCAAGACTAAATCTAGTTTGATAATCTCATATAGGGGATAATCTGCGCCCATGTCTGGGAGCAGTTGGGCAAAGCAAGGCAAGAGGAGCAGGCGGAAGGCCCGCGGCCTCTAACGTTCAAAAACGCCCCAGAGAATCTGGCGGAATAGAAAAAAATCTAAAAAAACTGGCGGTCACAATTTCCCCGGAGATACTCGCGTGGCAAGCATGATGCAACCAGTACATCAACACGCCACATTCCCAGCCACTTTTGTCAGTGGAATTTGGAGTCTGTGTGTATCTGGACATCCAAAAAACGGCCCTATGGGAAAAAATTTGTGAAGATGTACACAAAATTTTCCCGACTGCGGTGTACGTTGCACCTCACTCCATGTCACACGGTTGGCTGGACCTAGGTTTTGAAAGCAAAATAGCAGCAGACGAGGCTTCAGCGGTGCGCATAGTGGTCGACCTCCCCGAAGGGCAATGGGTCATCAAAACTAAATGCACCAGATGGACAAAATCAAACCAAATTTTCCTCACGTTTGACTTTTTGCCTACTACGGTAAAACGTGACATTTTGGAGCAACACCTGAAAGAAGGTCTCGCCATATTTGGCGAAATAAAATCTTTCAAAATGCAACGTTTCACGCTGATGCCACACCTGTACACCAGCAAAGCCATCACAGTTCTGACCCCAACTGAGGAGATCGCGAAGGACCTAACCCAGATCCCGCACTCCACCTTTATTGACATCGCAGGGCACACCACCCACCCATTCTGGGTAACCGTGGACAGCGCGCCCCCCATTTGCACCTACTGTGATGCATTCGGCCATAAGGCGCACGCATGCCCCATCAAAGAGGGCGTCACATTTCAAGAGCACCCCTTGGCGGCCATGGCCAGCAGAGAGGCGCATTACAAACCAACCGCGAGCATCAAGGAGGCTTTCCTGTGGGAGCACAAGGCTGCTACCTATTGGTAAAGCCCATCTCCCCGCAGGAGTGGAAGAAGGCCAAGCAGGCCTGTAGGACCACGGCCAAGGAAGCGGCCAAGGCCACCACCACCATCCCATACTCACAACGCCAGGAGGACATGGAGACCTTTGTGGCAGAAGCAACTCGGGAATTCATCACCTAATCAGATTGGGAGGCCCATGCCAAATGGGCCACTCAATCTGAGGATCCGATGGGAGATTCAATCTCACCCAATAGCTGCACCCAAGCCCCGGTCAAAACTGACTTGGGACCTATCCCAACCAAAAAAATTTTTTTGCCCCACTCAACGGTGCACTGAACTTATCCGCTGCAAAAAATTCGTCCGACGTCGGGCAAACAAAAGCGAAGGCCAAAGCCAATGCGACTCTTTCTGCAAAATTTAACAAAAGCCCCGATAGCATTGCTGCTAATACCCATGCTGCTGTGAAAGCCCGTGGGGACCTGGAAGAGGCTGGTGGGCCCGGGGGCCCACCCCCAAGGTGTGATGGGGGAAACCTTCACTCTAGGGATGCTGAATATCGCCAGACTCAAGGCCTCCCCATCCCAGGCTAGGAAACTGAGTTTTTTACAAAACAATTTACCCGTGGATATCCTGGCCATCCAGGAGTCCCACTATCCACGAGGTTCTGAGGAAGCTTGGAAAACAATGCTCCTACCATCCCTATCTTTTTGGTCAAAGCACTGTGGGGTGCTAATTCAGAAAAAAATTTTTAAAATTTACATCTTCAGAAATATTCCTAAATGGCCAAGTGCTCGTTGTCACCTTCTCATGGGCTGATGTTGCACACACAATCGTCAACATTTACGCCCCAAACGGTGCACAAGAGCGTTGGGAATTTTTCTCATCAGTCAAATCCCTCCCGCTACCCCCCAATTCTTTCCTATTTTGGCGACATGAACTGTTGGCTAACCTCACCAACAGACCGGTGGTCGCCCTCACCCCACGACCCACAGGATCAAGTAGAACTACGCGTTCTAAAAGCCACCCTTGGTTTGATGGATGCACTGCCATGACATGCCCCACTGCTCGAAAACATGACGCGTCCCCACGTCCACAACGGCCAATTAAGGTCCATGACCCACATTGACCTTATTCTAGCACCAGCGAAATTCCAACCCCACATCTCCCACTTCAAAACAACGAAAATGGAATTCTCTGACCACCAACTGGTCTCAATAACATACCACTTACCCATCACAGTTGCAAAGGCCCCACATTGGTGCAAAATCCACCCCCCAGAGCTCGCGTCGCCAGGATTTTCCATGTGGGTGGAAGAGGCAACTTTGGCAAAATCGTTTGTTGTACCATTTTGCGCGGACCCCATTTCCACATGGGCAAATTTCAAAGAAGACACCATCCACCACTATCGCCATCTCTCATCCAGACGCTCATGAGCCACATCGGCGTTTATATCGTGCACGCTGGCGGAATTGGCCCACTTGGAGTCCAACATTCCAGTCTCAGGATATAGCCCTGCATGGGGCCAGAAGTGGGCGGAGGCAGCCGCCCACCTCAACGCACTTGAAAGGCAATACAAACATTGGGTTTGTGTATAATACAGGGCCACATGCATCACTAAAGGTGACAAGTGCACCGCATACTTCTTCAAAAAAATTTTCGCACCATGCCAGAGTGTGGCCTGCACACAGGTGCGAAGATCAGATAATTCTATTGTGAACACGCCAGCTGAAGTGGCAATCGAAATGCAAAGATATTACTCTGAGTTATACTGAGCTGAACCAATTCAGCCGGCCAAAATGGCAGAATTTCTTGATAGAGCTCATATCCGCACTGTTTTCCAATACCCAGAAATAATGAATTTAATTACTCCAAATGAATTATGGACTACCATTCGTGATGTGCCAAACCGAAAATGCCCAGGCCCAGATAGCATTCCATATGAGTTCTACAAAAAATATTTTAAATATATATCCCCATTGCTGCTAGCCTCACTCAACCAAAGCCTGTTGGAAATGCGCCTCCTACCAGGAGGACATGAGGCCTTTATGGTCACACTCTTCAAGAAAGGGGATAGGCTAGACTTAGCCAACTGGCGCCCCATTTCTCTAACAAACACAGACACCAAAATTTTAACAAAAATAATGGCTAACCGTTTAGGGACTGTAGCATCTGCCACCATCTCCCCAGAACAATTCAGTTTCATCCCCAGAAGGTCGATTTGGGATAACGTGCACTCTGTGGCTAATGTGTTTCAGTCCACAGCCTCTGGGGCACTGGTATTCTTGGACCAACAAAAGGCCTATGATAGAGTAAACTGAGAATACCTCAGGGCCTGCCTCCATCAATTCCGCCTACCTCCCCGCTTCATTAACTGGGTGATGCTGCTCACGGAATCTGCAACAATGGCAGTGCGTGGCCCAGGTTTCCTAACGGAAGTAGTCTGTCCTCAAAGGGGCCTGCGACAAGGGGACCCCTGAGCCCACTCTTATACAACTTCAGCCTTGAACCACTACTGTGAAATGTGAATGCCCAACTCACTGGGGTACATGTGCCAGGCCAAACCCCAGTCAAGATGATGGCATTTGCAGATGATTGCGTGGTGGGGGTGTCTAATAACAAAGATGCACGTGCGCTTGAAGCCCTCATCCAGGAATATTCATGGGTAAGCAACGTGGCACTGAACGCCTCCAAAACCGAAATCATCCTCCTTGGTCGGTTTCAGAACTGCTGGGCCCCAGCAAGTAGTTCCCAACCCAGCCCATCTGCTCGCCCACGTCCGTGCCTTACTAACTCAAAACACACCGCTCCACTGGTGCTCCCCTTCATGCCACGTCCTACCATAGGACCGGTACGCCATCTGGGCGTGTGGTTGGAGGCAGGTGGATACGCGTCAGCAGTAATGGAGTGCCATATACTGGACAACGTGACGAAGCGAATCGCCTCTCTCAGAGCCCACCCTACTTCCCTTACTGGCAGGGTTGTTTTAGCCAACTCTATGCTCCTCTCCAAAGTCTGGTTTGGAGCCCACGCCATCCCCTTCTCCCCAAGCTTCTTCAAATCCCTGTATGCTTTGCTACAAGGTTGGCTTTGGTCAGGCCGCCCTCCACCAGTACGGCTAGAGGTCATGTTTGGCCCTCATCATCATGGTGGCATGGGCCTACTTGACTTCAAAGCCCATGCCGCCAAGATCCTGGGCACCTGGATTGCGGCCATCACTGCTCCTACACTCCCATCCCAACACTGGTCCCACGCGGCCCGCTCCAGCTTCTCCAGAGCCTTGGGCCTCAACAATCCATCAAACCCCCACTCCCTGATGAAATACCTCGCATCACACACATCAGCCACAGGTCCTCACGGGACCAAAACCCACTACAAACGAATCCTACTCTCCATGCGAAGCGCAGAATGGAGAATTCGTATTAGTGGACATACAACCCAAAGAGGCTGCCCCTCTCCTCAGTTCACACAAGAGGTACAGGGGCTACCCATCCATGATGGCGTGATCCCCATTCGACCCCAAGTCCTATCCAGGGTGGACTACCTGGACATGATAAACATTCCTTATTCCACTGAGACCCAAAATGACTATCTGGAAATACGCACACCATCCTCTGTTGCAGCCTCAAGTCCGCTCCCATGTGTGGCGCTGCCTGAGGCGGGTGTATCGTACAGCTGAGCACTCTAATGCTTTACACTCATCCTGTGTCGTGTGTGGCCAGTATGGAACGCTGTTTCACCGCCTGGAGAAGTGCCCCACCTCTAAAGTAATATGGCGCGAAGTCCAACATCTGCTAGGCCAGGATCAAACACATCCCTTCAGTCTGTCAAGAGATATGTTTGCTTCATCAATGGCCTCCCCCTCCCACCCCTCCCTCCGTGCCCTGGTGGTTGC